>JAOUZG010003472.1:61875-130061 GCA_026289955.1 Argiope argentata
TAGTAATGGGTTACATTTGTCCCAATGTACAAAATTTTGCTTCTGCTCTTTTTTCCTTTATTTAAAACTCTTGAATACTTTTTATAATAGTAATGGATTACATTTATTCCAATGTACAAAATTTTGCATTTGCTTCCCCCCCCCTTTATTTAAGACTCGCGAATCATTTTTGCTGTAGTAATGGATTTCCATTTGTCCCAATGTACAAAATTTTGCTTCTGTCCTTTTTAATTTATTTAAGACTCATAAATGATTTTTACCGCAGTGATGACTATCCATTTGTCCCAAATAAATTTACAGTTGAAATGTAAGCTGAGTAGGAGGAGATACATGTATCAATTTTTTTCCTTTTGCCTTCATTTGCTGTAGAAAGAAAAACATGTCTTAATCTAAAGCAACATTGAAGGACATTCTTTGTTTTTGTTCAATTAAGCGACTCTTTGCTACTTCTGTAAAATCCTTTCGTAAATGTAAGATAACCCCAATGAAATCAAAATTGATGATCTTCTGGAAGTTTTTAGTTATTGCTATATATCTCAAAAAGTGTTTGTCTGAGAAGGATAAAATTCCGAAAACAAATGTTTTAGTTTTTATATTTTCAGCTAACATCAAAATTTTTGTTGCCATTTATTTAAAAGTTTTTATTCATAAATTTTAAAATTAAAATTTATTCTTATATTTTTTAAACAGTATAACTCTTGATATTTTCATTGAATATTTTCATGGAAAATAAAAGTCTTTTTAAAGATTTATTATATCTAGAAGTATTAAAAAAAACAAAAAAAAGGAATTCCTGTTTAACATTAGGAATTGGAAAATTTCAGTTTATTTCTCCATGAGCCATTCATGAACCGTTTACTGAAAATTAAAAAAGGTTTTAAGTGTTAGAACTATTTTAATACTAAGAATGTGGATATATATTTAGAAATTAGGTGTTGCCAGCTTTTAAAAAAACAAGTTTGTAAATTTAAATATAAAGAATGCGCTTAGCATGAAAAAATACATTTATACATTTCACACATTTATATAAAAAAATTTCTTTAGCGACAGGCTTTTACAGTTTTATTGTACGTAATAATTTTCAGAATAAAGATGACGAACTATACAATGTCAGTTATTAGAAAAACTCCACTCGGGAAACATGTGGCTTAAAAAACCTCTTGATTGTAAAATTATGCTACCAATCCATGAGGTTTTAATGTGTGAAACAAAATGTCTCAAAATGTATTTGATTAGATTCAATTATAGTCTCAATTAGAAACTATGCGAGATCTGTTTCGAACTGATCATATTTTTGAAGCATCATCAGATGTTTAGAATGTTTCAAAGCCAGTAAAGACACTTATAATTAAAGTAAACAAATTACAGCTTTATGGTTTTTACATTTTGTGTCGGAAGATAATAGCTTTATTTGAACCATATAAATCATTTTTATCTGCATAATTAAATATATTTTTTAATAAAAAAAGGTAATCGATTTTTTTTCTTACCGGCGTCCTGGTATAGGCGTAGTGCGTCTTCCCCGTGATGTGGCTGTCCCGGGTTCGAGTCCCGGTTCGAGCATGACGTGTTCTATCTGTAAGATGTGTCAATATGCCCCCCTATAAAAAGAGGATGTGCAAGCGAATGTGATGAGGGAATAGCTAACTCTAGTTGGAGCAATTTCAAAACAAGGGAGGCTCATTCGGCTTAAAATGTCTGAATGTCTGTTGCTCATGGCAAGTGCTGCTACAAACAACAACATATTTTTTCTTATTTATTAATATTTAAAAAGATTATATTAGCTTTTAAAGAGGAAAATTGCTATTAAAATTGTTTTACTGGTCCAATTAAAGGAACTGTTTTCCCAAATACATCTTCCAGATTTTTTCCCTCATTTAAAGCAAAATTTTTTTTTGGTTCTTAAAATAATATTAGCCCACGATATAAAAATCAGGTCTGACATCTTGAGCGCTATATAATTTCTTTTTTCCTTTACTTCTTTACATGTATGAAAAATAATGAAGCCTTTTTTTTTCTTGTTTCTGATTGAGCATTTGATATATTTTTTAAATATTATGTTTTCTACTTTTTATTTTGTTTCACTTCCAATTTTCGAAGACTACTAGTTATTATGATTATTTTCCAGATTTTTCCCCTAGTTTGGAAGAATAAGCTCCTAGATTTGATCAGTGCAATTCAAGCAACTGTTTATGATCCAATTTGAGCAACTTTGGACCAGTTAATTGCGTTTGACTTGCATACACAATCGAAATCTTCATTTTAGCGTTATCTGTATGTAATTTTTTATCGAAAAAAAAGGAAATATGTAGCTGTTGTTGTTTCTTAAGGCACTTGCTATGAACAAGTTCGCTGAGGTAGTCACCGATTTAAGCTTAATCAGCGTCTCTTATTTGTAGTAGCGCCAACTAGGGCCACAAATTCGACTTAGCTACACAATCACCACATTCGTTATCGCAGACCCTTTTTACAGGGGGCACATTCACACGCCTTACAGATAGAAAACAGAAGATCAACCATGACCGAACCGGGACTCGAACCCAAGACGCCCAGATCTCGGGGAAGATAGGCTACCCCTGTGTCAGGACGCCGGCAAACTGTTTCTTTATGAAATTACCATTGGGCGTAACAGCATATCAATGGAAAAATCCTTGAATCATTTTTCTGCAATCGAAACGATGATTATTCAAAATCTAGATCACTGAACACCCTGACTTCTCATCCACATTCTCATAATGGCACCTGTACCAAAGTTTAAATTCTGGTAAACTATCTTTGGATTAAAATCTCCATTGATTCATTGATTTCACTTTTTAAAAAATCTAATATCCGCGATCAATCTAAGATTCAATCGAAGACGCGATACCCCTATGCCATGACGCCGAAAAAAGTGAAATATTCTTCTTCTAATCAAGATTATTTGTAAAATATACAATGCAAACCTTTGTCTTGGATACGACGTGTATATGCGTTATCACACGTCGTTGTGAGTTATGTTATGTTATAACGGGTTACTTGAGACACTTTAAAAATTAAGTTCCCCAGTTTACTGGCTAAAAAATAAAAATGTTTATCTTATCTTTATATTATTTAATTAAAATTATTCTCGTAAATTTTATAACATTTTCCTTCCTGATAATATGATAGCATATTTTGCTGCTTTATTTGAAGTAGCGTAAGCACTCTTTGTATTTTTGTAAAAATGTTTAACTGATAACATTTAAATGCAAACCCTTTTTTCTTAACTGCAATCGCTTAACAGTTTCTCTAAAAATGATCATATTTTAATCGTTTCAGCGTATAAGTTGCTTATTTTATGACACAAATATTTAAAAGAATTGAGGTAGTGATAACTGCAATCTGGGTGACTCCCCCCTATAATAAATAATAATCTCCCCAATAATTTCTAAACTAAGACTAAACACATTTTACTTTTCCTCCTTTATACCCATCCTAACAGAATTAATTGATTTATCTCATTATATCAACTTTGGTATCTAAAACTAAATGCACTATAACCTTGTTCTTTAAAAAGCTTTAAATTCTCAAATGAAATGCAGTTTTGGTGGCTGAGATAAACGTATAAGGCAATTGTTTAACACAAAAGATATAATTTTGCACTGCTATGTGGTAATATACAAATTACAAGCTTTGAGTTATTTAAATAATGAGTCTTTATTTCATTATGAAAAAAAGCTCACATAAGCTGCTACAAAATTACATTACACTCGAAACTAATTGTGTTAACTTTCAGTCTTACTACATTTCACTTGTGTTAATTTTACTATGTGAAACCGGAGGGTGGTGGGGGTAAGCTTCCATTCTAGAACGAAGTTTCGAAATAACCGAAAACATTGAAAAAGAATACTAATTATTATCAGTAGAATTTAAGCGAAAGTGTTATCCATAAGAAAGTCATGCTTTATGTTTAAGAAGCAAATGGCTTTACCGTGAAATATTCAAGAAGCACTGCATGCAAGAGATATTACTCAATCGCTTTAACGTGCCTCTGAGATCATTGTTCTTAGTAGACTCTTATCAAAGTAGAGCGAAAGAGGAAGGCCGATTCACAAGTAGTTTGGATTGTCAGGCTGCGCGAGATGTCCTCTATTCAGGCGGGCAAAGCTAATTATGATATCGTGGAGGAAAAGTATGAAATAAGTTGCAGATGGGAACAAAGTCATCAGTGTTCCATTTTCTAAAAAACCAAGGTACGAAAATTTAGAACAATAAGTCTGTTGAAGAGCGAATTATTGAATCCATTTTGTTGAAATATAGCCGCAATTATTACCAATCATCGAACAGATTGCAGAGCTGTTATCAGTATTATTTCTCACGTTATTTCTTGAGGCGCTTTATATGCTTTATGTTTATATAGCGCCTGCTTTTATAGAATGCAAATTGAGAAGGAAAATAAAGTTTAAGTATGGATCTCGTGTAGCGTGTGAAAGGAATAAAAAGAACGGTGTAAAAAATTAATTCCTAACTAGATTTTCTGATTTGAAATTCGGGGCACTTTAAAATCGAATCAAACATACAGAGATGCGGCTTAGGTCTTGAAGAAAATTAGAAAATAAATTTTTAAAATTGAGTTACAGCGAAATAATTAATATAATTTTTTTGTAAAATAAATAAGAATAAGTTATAGGGTATAAAGAAATATTTGACTATTAATAAATTATCTTATTATTATAATTCTTCTGTAAATTTTCTTAGCGTAAGTTAGTTATACTAAGAAAACATTAGTCTATGCATAGTAGAATTCGGAAATGAGAATTCTGTAGAGAATAGAAATTTCAGAATTAGATTTAAATTTTGATTATAAATAAGAATATAAATTTGATTATAAATATGAATAAATAACTCATATAAAAATATTAGTTGGATTTAAACTAAAATTTTTAATACGAATCATTTATTTTTAAACATAGCAAGGAACATTGCCTGTCATTTACACTCAAGTTGATAAATTAAGGAAATGCAAATTCGGGAAAAGAAAGAGTTAGAATCAAAACAAATGTGACTCATTTGTGAAGTTTATTAAACAAAAGATAAAGACTAAAAAAAGCTACTATATGTTTCATATCATTAATCAAAATTACGATATTTTGATCCCTTGAGCAAATTACAATTAAAAAAACCTATTTACAAAAATTAATATTACAGAGTTGGTATGATGGTAAATACATAGTATGTCTCCCAGAAGATGCAATACAGTTCATGCAATGTCTAGATATGCTGAGTATCAAATTATCGATCTGATCTTGCGGAATATTACACCACATCAAGCAATGCTCCCCGAAGTTCCAGTAGACACGTAGAAGGTGCTTGACGGTATGCAACTCGCCAGCCAAACATGTTCCACACATGCTCTACTGGATTAAAGTCAGGTGAGATTGCTGGCCAGTACTCAAGGATGATATTCTCCAATCGAAGGCATTCGTTTACGATTACGCACAGTGAGGACGGGCGTTGTCATACGTAAACACGAATTCTGCGCCCTTGGTGCCCGGAAACAAACGTACATGTTGTTCTAGAATGACATCCCGATAGATTTGCGATTTCCTGGTTCCAATTTGAACATGCAGGTCAATTCTGGTATCCAGAATAATTTTATCAAACGAGCAATCCAGTGCCACCGTAACGGCGTCGTTCTCTTACTGGTACCTGGTGCTCTCCAAATGAAAGGCTGGCGATAATCAGACTGCAAGCTAAACCTGGACTCGTCGGAAAACATCACACAAGATCACTGTCACAGTGTCCAAAATGCATAGTCTCTACTCCAGGCTAACCGCAGGCAACAGTGAATTGCAGTAAGTGAAACACATCGGAAAGGCCTACGAGCATATAGATCAATCTACTCTAAGCGTCTGCTCACGTTCTGCCTTGAAACTGTCGTCCAGAAGCTGAAGAGAGCTGGCGCGACAGGTCTGATGATGTGCTTCGTCTGTTTCTTTTGGCAGTAACTTCCAAATACCGGTCATCATTTGGCGTTGTAACTCATAGGCCACCTGTGCTGTAACGTATATTCAAATTTCTATCCTCTTGGAATGGTTACCAAAGCCTGGAGATGATGCTCTGTGCGATTCCAAGTCCCTCGGATACTTCCATTTGTATCCGCCCACATTCCAGACGGCTGATAATTCTATCACTTAAAAAATCCTCCAAATGCGTCCTTTGAGTCATAACTATGCAGTTATTGCACTGAGAGGATTATAAAGAGCTTGTGAACAATTTTACTTCTTTGCCTATATTTCTTATATGCTCTTATCATTGTGACGTAATATCGGTGTCATCTGTTGGTTTCCTGCAATTTGCACATGATTTTTGAAGATGTATATAGTCATTTTACTGGTGATATTTGTATTTCAGAGTTCGATTATGTCATGGCTCTGAATTATCCTTAATTTATGGAATTCAATTACAAGAAGAATTCATTAGTCTCAATTATTTAGCTTTTTGCCAGTCTCTCCTATTTTACTAGATTAAACAAAGTGTGAAAAATAAGAATTTCTCCTTCTATTATGCAAAATCTCTTTTCTTTATTTGTAATGTAAAAGTAGGAAAAATGAATTCATCCATATTAGTTTTATTAGGGAGACGCTAGCGAATGAATAATAAAAGATGAAAAGGAAATTTCTTTAAAAATAAAATACAATTTTTTATCCTCTGCAATTTATTTTAGTCTTAGTTTCACCTATTTTACTAGATTAAACAAACAAGGGGAAAACACGTGGTTGAAAATTCAGTTCGGGATAAGATTTAGTATAAAGATAGTATATATTTAGAATGTTGACTCACGAAAATACTAAAGCTCAATGGTCAATTAATTTAGAGAAAATGCCCCTCAAATTTTTGAGTAGCTTATACATTGATAATGCGTTACCTCTGCCGGGAATAGCACAACGGTTAAGGCACTGGCGTTGCAAATAGGAAGCACGAGTTCGATCCAGGTCTGGAATTGTTTCCAACCCATTGTTAGTATATAAGCTACGCATAAAGTTTAAGAGCTATTTTCCCAAAATCAACTGGCCATTGCGCTTGACCATTTTCGTGAGTGAACGTTATAAATATATACTATCTTTTTATTAAATCTCATCAAGAATTGAGTTTTCAACCTCGTGCCCTTCCTTTGTAAGTGTCGAAAATAAGAAATTTCATTAGTTTGCACTCTTCATTTGTAAGGCACAAGTTGTAAAAGAGAATTCAACCCATATTAGCTTTATTAAAGATACGTTAGCCAATGAATAATAAAAGTTGATAAAAGGAGATTTCCTTAAAAGTTGATAATTTTAAATTAAATTAAATTTATATTATAAGAATTATTTACCAATAAACGTAGAATTGGACAATAAGAGACATTTTATTCAAATACAGAACATCATTTCATTCCTGGATTCTTTTTTTCAAAACGAGATTGAGATAAGAATTCGGGACCATTCTTTTCTTCTGCAGCGTCTTGACTTTTCATGAGCAAGAAGCATGAGTTGAAAAGAAGAACTCACTTTTACCTTAGTTTTATTTAAAATTAATTATTTTACCTTTTTAAAATTCGATCTAATTAATCATCTTTTAATAACGAGATATTTATTACAGAATAAATTAGAACATTTCATTTTTATTTAATTTTCATGTCGGTTTATTTTTCAAGATCTGGGAGTCAAAATTCAAGACTGTCTGGGATGATCTGGAACGTCTGGTCACCTTGAATGATTACTGTTCTATAAAAAACTGCAGTAAAATGGCATTTGATCCTACTTTGTAATGAGAGAAAGATGACGGGAGAAAATTTCAAAGAAAAAAATGCTAAATTTCTTGATTTAATTTCTTTGCTTTTTATCCATGCAAAATTTACTTATACATAGCTGCTTGAGCACAACTACTGAAAAATCTAGTAAACAGTTAAACATACTAAGCGTCCTTTCTGTTTTTGATCCAATGACTAATTTCTAGAACGTCATAAATGAGCATATACTTCAAGTTTGAAAAATACTCTTAAAAGTATAAAGGGCCGTGTTTTGCGTTACTTCAATCAAAAAATGTAATACAGAAAATTTTTGAATTCTAAACTTTTACACAATTATCCAGTACTATTAATCATATTTAGTTAAATATTCTTGACACACAAAATAATTTTACCCAAAAAAGCTTCGGTGTTCTGCTACTAAAACTGACCATGCATGAAGTTTTGAGTTTTCTATTTTAAGGCTATTTAACAACAATATAAAAGAAATTAAAAAAGTATTGACTGATGTGCCTTTCTCAAAACGGTCCTTAAAATTCTCTAAAATCGTAATATTCTAAGATTTGTAAATAAGCTATTTCACAACATCATCAAAGAAATAAAAATAGTATGGACTGATATGTATTTCATGAAGTGGCACTTAAAATTCTCTAAAATAGTAATATTTTAAGATTTGTAAACAAGCTATTTAACAATAATATCAAAGAAATAAAAAAAAGTATTGACTAATGCATTTTTCTCAAAGCGGTCCTTAAAATTCTCTAAACTAGTAATACTCTAAGATTTGTTATTCGGATAATTTTAATCATAACAGAGTGAAACTTTTTATTCCATCAGGTTTTAAAATATCAAATATTTTGTACTAAATTTAACTAACAGATTCAAGTAGTTTGTACTGTTCTGGCAGTAAGGTCTGGGTTTGAAGACGGTGTAAACCCCACTATACAGAGAGAACTCCTTGAAGTAATGTTTGATCAGTAATGTTTGATGCAAATGCCACCTGTTATTGGGATGCGGAAGTTTAAAGAGTGGATGCCATCTGAAGTATCATCCTCGTTATCTGATTGTTGTTAAAAAATGCCATTCATCCCAGTGTAGTCTGGGTGTTGTTCCAAAATAGAATGTTAGCACGTTAAGTACCGCTTAAGAGTTTTCTCGTGTTTCACGTCCCCTCTGTTGTGGACCGCCCATGAGTTTTCTCGTGTTTCACGTCCCCTCTTTTGCGGCCCCTCATGAGTTTTCTCGTGTTTCACGTCCCATCTGTTGGGGGCCGCTCACGAGTTTCTCGTTTTTCGCCTTTTCGTCTGTTTCCCACAAGTTTTCCCCAAAATATGTGGTCACAGGCGTGTGTCTTACAGATTTCTTTGCGGTCCCCAATGTTTTAATATAACTTAAAATAAATTAAGGGAGGGCTGTATAAAGATTTCAGATCTGTATTTATTGGCTAAACCAATACAAAATATCATTATTCAAATCAGTTAAAAAAATCTTCATTTTGCAGTATCCATATCTCTCTAACAATTAGAAATTACATATTGTTCCATGATTAGAGTGAATACTTTGTACAAAATTACAAAAGTTAATAATTTTCTCTTAGCATTTTTGCCATTCTATTAAATTAAATCAACAAGTTTCCATAATAAATTATCTTATTAATTAACGATTTAACTCTGATTTCGGTTGAATGTGCAATCTAATTTTTTATTTCTGTTTTGAAATATCCGTGAACAAATTGACAAAATTCGATTTCAAAATGGGAGTATTTTTAAACAAGCAAGCTGTCTTTCTTTCTAGTTTCATCTGCTTTAAATTTTTAGAAAAAAATTCTACTGAAGCATGGGATTTTTTTTTTGTTGATAAATCTGTTTTTATGAAGAGACCTTGAAACTTTCGGTGACTGTCTGTTACTGTTAGTTGAGAGCAATTGTTTACTTTAAAGAAAAATAAAGCCGCGAACACAAAGGAAAGACTCACGAATATATTTTAACAGAACTCAAAAGAAAATAAAAAGATTGTGAAATTTCAGGAATACGTTGACGAAATTCAGCTTTCTCAAAAAAATGCATGTTTGTTCTTGGTGGATATTATTTCATTTTGCATTTGCTATGTATTGATTTCAATTTTTATGCTAAATTTTATGATGGATCACGTCCTTATTATTTTCTAATTTTAAAAATTAATAAGGTATTTTTATTCATAATAATAATAATAGATGACTTCGAAATTATTTACTTTTTATTAGGCATAGTTATGTCCGGAAAGAACGTTAATTTGTAATGCAGAAACACAAACCTTGAATCAGAAATAAATATTTAAAGATATGTTTCATCCTGCTTCATTTTGAATTTGTGTTTTTTGACATCTAAATTTAACTTGATTTGAAAATAATTGATTTTCGTAATCAAATTTTCAGTTATTTCCTCATTTTCTTGAAATTAGAGATTCTACTAACTCGTGTATCCTTGATGAGAATATTTATTTTATATTTTCAAAATTTAATTAATGTTCTTTAATTAAACATGGAGTAGTAATCACATTTTTAATTACTTAAATAATTTCTTATTAATTGAATTAATTTTTAGAATGAATAAAAAAAATTTAGCATTAAAAAAAGAAGAAAACAGTGAACATAAAAAAAATTTAATTTTAAATAAAAATAAAAGAATGCTTTAAAAAATTTTAATATTTGTTTACATAAATTTATTTTTACTAAACGTTATTCTGATAGTCCATTATTTTTTCCGTATATTCTTTCTTTCTTTTTTCGGCAGAAAAGTTGGAATGAATTTTGTTTTCATTCTAAATTATGGTACATTTTAAGCCTCATAACAAGATAACAGATTTTAGAATTTTTAATTTCTTTTTAAAGTATTTAAATAGAGATGTTTCAAAATATTTTTCAACTAATAAACATTAATAAGTGCATTAGTTCTGATTACAAATCTGAAATACTGTTTCTTTGCCATGTTTGTAGTCCTTCAGAAGGGGAGGTTTACAGCTATTCTTAATGAATGCTAAATCAAAGATCTTGTGTGTGATATGGTGATTACTTGGCGAAAAAAGGAAAGTTATGAAAATCCAAGAATTTCGGATCCGTTTTTTTAGGACTGGAGATCTGAAAGTTCTTTTAAAATATTCTAAATCTATAGAAAAATAACTGTTCACATGAATTATCTTCTTGGTGTAGTGTCTGCCAGAGAAATATAGCCATACACTCTGAGTGCCATTACAGTTTCCGAATATACGATTTAGAATTTCTTTGTTGTGAGTTCAAATGCCGATTTTATGTATGCTACGCCTTTGCTTTTGCTATCTGTAATCTGTATTTTTAGTGAAATGTACAGTTTTCTATTATTTAGAAAGTTGAACTTTTTATGCTGTACACCCAATGAACGGTTTCAATGACAGTACAAGTATTTAATATTTATATTAATTCTGATAAAAATTCTAAAATGAATTAATTTTTGTAAATTTGCATACTTTACTAATCTATAACAATGATTGATGCTCAGTATCAGCAACATTGTGCATATCCAAAAAACGAATAAAATGTCTGAATGCAAATGCTGTAATCGATATGCTAAAAATATTATAATTTTTTCATATTTATTCTCTTTAAACAACTTTTTTTCTCACATCAAATTTTCTTCAGATGGTTTGAACTTTATTCTGAAATTTTCCGAATACATTAGAAAAGTAAGTCAAATTGACTTACATATTGTGTAAAGAACATAAGAGTGTTTCAATATCTGCGGTTGTAATGATAAGAAGTGATAGAACACAACTAAACAAGCACAAACCATTTTCTAATATATATTGATACATTATCTTATGAAGCTCTAGAAAGCTCTTTCTGGCAACCTGTTATAAATTTATTATTAACAAATATCTAGAATAATTCGTATGATATCGATAGGAATCGATTTGAACTGACCAGTTATATGTTTTAAGCATGGGTAAATTTTCTACCATGATAATAGATATGTCATCCATCTCGAAGGTAGCAGAAGTAGAAGTGGAGGCTTAAAATTATCAATTATTTATTTATTTCAAATATTGACGTTTATCAATTATTTATTTATTTCAAATATTTAAATTGAAATTTGTGATCTATCTATTCCAAAATTACACGTAAGAGTATAAGAAACTATTTCATTGGTTCCTCATTGCAATTCCGCTCCTTTTTAATATTTACCTCATTGGTTAGTTAAATTATATTAACCTCCCACTTCTTGGATCGGAAGTTTTTGGTAATATGAAACAAATCATAACATTAATCATGATCACATTGCCTTAGAGTACCTTTAAATGATCTAATTTCTTCTTATAAGTATGAAAAGTATCAACTCTACGTCTTAAAGAAGCTCGAGAATGATGATTAATGGTTTAAGCTGAGTTGATAGAAAATAATTAAATCGGATGTTGTTTTTTGTCAAAATTATATTAATTTTTTAAATTGCTCCCTCTTTTAAATTTCTATTTATTTATTTTTTTGTTGTTGTTGTAATTCTTCGTTATATGTTGGGAATAATGTAAGTTATAAGCATTTCTTTCTACGTTTCAGAAAGATAGATCGATTAAAAATCATGTTAAAAAGTTAAAACAAAACCAGCATTTTTTAATTCATTGTCTTAACAAATTACTGTCTTAATTATTAGCTGAATTACTTCCTAAAAATGTTTGATAATTCTCCATAAATATTTCCTTATCATGTCTTAATAATTTCAGAAAATTAGAACACAGTTCTGAATTTAAAACTAATAAATTCAAGGATTATCAAATTATTAAGATACAGACGCTTTATATTAAGGTAATTTATAAGAAACACATTAAGCCCAATAAGAAAAAAGCCAAAGAATTTGGAATTGTTTAAATGTATTAACAATGGGAGAACCATAATTATTCTGTCCTTCATCTACTTTATTAATTCCTTTATTATTTTTTAATATTTATTCATTATTCATCCTTCGAATAAAACTGCCGCAAGAATTCAAAACTATTTAATATTAATTCCTTTCCAATTACTCATAGAAGCTGTATAGCCGATTTACAGCTATTGTGGCACCATTTCTATTATTGGTTTTTTTGCAGAAAATGGGAGGAGAGGGGTGTTTCGAAACCTCGGATAGCACTTCACTTCGAACAGAACCACTTTATTCGCCTGGAAACAAGTAACGCAAGAAATGTGTCCTTCAGTTTTGTCATTCGATAACAAAAAAAAAAGTGCTCTGAAGAGCACACATTCTGTGTCTGACGCCTCCTTCATGACATAACGGTACTATTTAATAGTTACATAACAGTTTTTGATAATATAAAATTAAGGGCGCAATTCTTCAGTGAATGTTTCCAAAACTGGTTTTCAAGATCACGTCCTGGGAATTTTCTCTAATTCTTGGAAAAGGATTTGCGAAAGGGATTTGCACACTTGAATTTATTGCCTGACATCTCGCATTTTTTAAATCTAATTGCGAATAATAAATGCACTATTGAACGCCATCTGCTGCTTGCTTAATGGCAATTCATCATCCATTAAAGCGAATCAGAGGCTCAACGCAACCTGATTTCGGGTTTCTTTTCGTTGAGTGAAAGCTAGCGTCTTATTGAAATTCACTTTTTGTTCGTAAAAGTTAATTTGACAGCTGTAAAATGTATTCTTTATAAATGAAACTGGAAATCTTGAACTATAGCTCCCGCTCTGGGGTCTTAACACGAATTTTGGATTTTCAAAGCTAAAGCATCATTTATGCCAGTTGCATTTTAGATTATGATTAAACAAAATAGCAATGATGATGTGTCCGTTTTACAACGGAAGGAGCGGTGCAGTAGCTTTTGAGGGTATGAACCCCTCAGAAGAGTGAAAGCTAGCGTCTTATTGAAATTCACTTCTTGTTTGTAAAAGTTAATTTGACAGCTATAAAATGTATTCTTTATAAAGGAAACTGGAATTCTTGAACTATAGTTCCCGCTCTTACTCCCGCTCTGGGGCCTTAACACGAATTTTGGATTTTCAAAGCTAAAGCATCATTTATGCCAGTTGCATTTTAGATTATGATTAAACAAAATAGCAATGATGATGATGATGTGTCCGTTTTACAACGGAAGGAGTGGTGCAGAAGCTTCTGAGGGTATGAACCCCTGAGCAATCGAGAGCAGAAATCTGACTTCTATCTCATATGAAGATGATACACACTCATAACATTCGCTTCCTTTTTACAGGGGGAGGCACATTAACTGACCTCACAGATAGAAAACAAAATAATAACCATTCTCTGACTATGACTCAAACCTGGGACGCCCATTTCACAAGGAAGACGGGCTACCTCTGTACCAGGACGCCAACAGAAAACAAAAAAGTACACTTGCAAAATAATCTTATTCAAGAATTTTATTATATAAATATTCAATTAACTTCCTTGCAATTTGTTTTGAAATATATAGTTGAGGGGGATACAAAATATTGAGAGGTGTTTGGAATTCGATTGGGAAAAATAAAGAAGTTCTGCAAAATGTAATCAAATTTGGTATGCATATCATTTTAACCAGGCCCTTTTAATTAACTTTTAAAGAAATCTAACTTTAGCTACGAACAGCATAAAAGAGAAAAAGACTTTGTTGTTGTTGCTATTAGTGGCACTTGCCATGGACAAGCTTCTCTAAGGCACCTGCGAGTTTTAAGCAGAAAAGTGCGTCTCTTGTTTTTTAATAGGGCCAAGAGTACGACTTAGCTACTCATTCATCACATTCGCTTGCACAGCCCTTTTTTACTGGGGATCACTTTCATACACCTTACAGATAGAGCACAGAAGAGCAACCATGCCTGAACCGGGATTTGAGCCCTGTACGCCCATATCATAGGGTTGGCAAGCTACCCTTATTCCAGGACGCCAGAGAGAAAGATGTATAGACGGTAAATAGCTTCCGAATCAATATATGAATTTATCGATCCAATCTTCACAAATAGATTTACAAATATAAATTATTTCTTCACTACCCAACAATAAATTTATTTTCCGAAAGTGATATATAAACATAAAAATCATATCTCTATGGCAACCGAAGTATCTACAATACCTTTTATGTCTCGTCGCTACATTACTATATAATATTGTACATGTAGTTAAGCAAATAAATTAACCAAAAAGTTGAAGAAATCTTAATTTCTATTTAAAAAAATATTTTGCCATCTTTGATACATTTGGGTAAATGAGTTTATATTTATTACACTCAGGATACTGAAATCTGTATAGTAAATTGCAATTGGCTGAATGTACATATTACATTTAATTGGTTTAAATGCACAGATTGAAGTTATAGAGTAATTTTTCAAAGTGTTCAACAGTTTTTAGGATAAATGAAAGATGAAGATCTTTATGGTAGAATTTTTAATGGAGTGATTTTATTTTCATTGGAATTTTTCATTCGTTTGCAATATGCCTTTAAATATCTTTAGGTTTCTTTGTCCCTTGAATGGAAATATTTATTAAAATACACATAAAAGCATGACAAAGCCATCGTCACAATACAGAATATAATTTGTGAAAAGCAATGATTGAGTTTGAAGTGTCAAATATAGTTTGATAGAGGAAAATATTTGATTTGGAATCATAATAAAATCTTGCTGTAGATGATTTGAGCATGGATGGTATTCTTCTTGATTCTTTAAAGTATTCTAACTTTAATTTTCATGGAATTATAGTTTTGCAATGAAGTCCAGAAAATCCTCAGCTTCTCAGTAGTGTCTTTGTAAGCCTCAAAATCTTTTATTTGGTGTGGATTCCCAACCTCTCTCTTTCTGGTTTTGTGTTTCTTTCAAGAAATTGCTGGAAATGGATCATTAATTTGTTCCATATTGAAATTTTGTTCCTCCTCCTGTGAAACAAGGTATATACGTGAAATTTGCTGCATTAAAACAAGATAGAAAGTCTTGTCTCATTGTACAGTGAATTTAGTAAGTTCTGCTGAGAGATTAGATTCTTTTGATTGATTATTAAAAGTTTATTTCTTCTCTGAAATTTGCAATTTTCCATGCAAATTTGAATATTCCGAGTCTAATCCGTTTGAGTTCAGTGAACCACATGATGCCACGATGCTAAAATAAAATTTTCTATAGAAGTTGTGATTTCTATAGTTTTTATTGACTAACTGACCTTTGTCAACAGTCTGTGTTGAGCAATTTTGTATTTCGTAGTGACATTAGAATTTTTTTTTTTTTGCATGCATTAAAATATCACCATCAGAGTAGTATTATTAAGAATTTTGTAAATTTAGCTTATTTTGACTTCTTGTTTGAATTTTGGTGTCATATTTGGCGGAATTAGTTACATTATATTTAAAGTTTTGCTTTTAATCGAACAAATTTATTACAGAAGAACCTCAAACACCTTGCGTTACTTTATGAGCATTTTGTAAAAAGCAGTGTTACAATTACCATTTTTGCCTATAAATATCCGACTAAGAATTCTTTAATACTTGATTGGAAGAGAAAAATAAAAATAAATAAATTTATATTTATCAGTTAGTTTTTTTTATTCATTTAAAAAGAATAAAAAAATAATCAGAAGTCTCTGTAGAATAAATTTGTTCGTTATTTTCCCTCATTCGTTTGCTCTTTTTACTGATTTAAACAACTTTTACTTACAAATAAATGTAACAAATAAAATTTATTACAGAAGAACCCCAAAGATCTCACGTTATTTTATGGGCATCCTGTAAAATGCGGTGTTACGATTACCATTTTTGCCTACAAATATCTGCCTAAGAATTCTTTCATACTTGATTGGAAGAGAATAAATAATAAATTTATATTTATAAGCTAGTGTTGTTTTTTTTATTCATTTAAAAAGAATAAAGAATAATCAAAAATCTTTGAAGAATAAATTTTTACATTATTTTTCTCTCAATCTTTTGCTCTTTTTACAGATTTAAACAACTTTTGCTAACAAATAAATGTCTGACTATCGGTGAAGATGTTCATTCTAATATAAAACGCAAGTCTGAAACATCGTAATATGATTTTTTCAGTTCATTTCATTTATCTTGTCTCTATCAATACTGGCGAAAGCACGTTTTGCGATTTTTATATCACACATCACGCAACTTCCAGATAATCTGCCTGCATAAAGCCTTATCATGTTTAAAAGAATGGTGCAATGAACTAGCGCCACATTTTTTCCCCTTTTTATTTCCATTTGGTGTTGCAACTATTTCTGCAGATAGATAAAAAAATTTCAAGAACTTTTGAAATCTTAATCTAAAAAAATATAAGCTACTACGATTTAAAGATCTGACTCTTTAACCAGTTGAAAAAAATATCTATATATATAAGACATTAAAAGAATGGTGCAATGAACTAACGCCACATTTTTTTCACTTTTTATTTCCATTTGGTGTTGCAACTATTTCTGCAGATAGATAACAATTTTCAAGAATTTGTGAAATCTTAATCTAGAAAAATATAAGCTACTACGATTTAAAGATCTGACTTTTTAACGAGTTGAAAAAAATATCTGTATATTTAAGACATTGACTTCCGCGTGAATCTCCTGTGATTCACATCTACTTTTTAATTAGTTGACTTATTCTGTTCAATAACTAAGATATGGTAAAGAACAAACCATTTAAGTAGATAAATGGCTAGAATCCCCAATTGGAATCGTGGTAACGATCATATCTAAATAGTTGGTAATGATGTAGATTAAGAAAAGAATACATATTTCGGAAAAGTACATATTCCTTTTTGTGAATTACGCCCGAAATTTCATTTTAATCCACAATTTTAGTCTTAAAGCCATTTCAAATTTCGCATCGCGTCTCCGTGTCAGCTAATAGACGGATTACCATTTTACTGTTTGCCAAAATTAGTCAAAAAATTTATGAAAATCTGCAATTTTACCATCAACTTTTTGAATTGAAATTTGGCAGGTATTTACAATTAGGATATATGATTCGTAAAAAAATATAATCCCTATAACTCGTTCAAATTCTTAGTTCTCAAGTTCAGATACACACAGATAGACGGACAGATACATTCCAGTCTCTCCTCTACTTCAGATCAATGCAAATTTCTGCCGGCTAAAAAGACAAGTGTAGAAAGATAAGGCAAACAAATGCACAGGACACAGTAATACTGCATAAATATTATTTTAAAAATGCCTTTTTTCCCTTATTTTTACTCAGAAAAAAATCTTAAGCATGTACTTATTTTACTATTCATCTCAATTCATTTTTATATTTTAAATAAAAAAAAATTGCTTACGCATCAATAATATTCCATATAAGTACCGGATTGGGAAGATTTATAGGAAGATAGACATTTCTTCCGGGAATAGGCAGTATATGAAAGGTCTCTTGTTTTTTAACTGACACCCTTCTTCGGAAAAAGAAGTTTGGAGTATTCAGTATCAAGCCGGATGTCATTTTCGCAATCAGATAGTTGTTTCAAATGATATAGATATTTCTCCCGATAATCCGTAATGTAGCATCAAAATATTGTGCAAATCTAACCTTCATCTATATAAACATAACCTAAATCTCTGAAATAATCAGAGATAGAAGCCAATAACAACAACATATCAAAATTGTAAAATCCAAGGCATTTTTTCCCCATACTAAATCAATGTAACTGATTTTAGTGGAGTGCGCAATATAGCATTGAGTTTTTTTTTCAGTGATTTTTCATTAAAAGCAAATTGTTAGAATCAAATTTTGATGATGACCGTAAATTTTCATTTAAAAGCATTCTTGTCTTAATGCTTTTATTATGATACATAATAACTGTGTTGTCTATTTGAAAAGTCTGTATTATTCTTGCTTTTTGGATTATCACTATTCGACTACTCAAACCTACCCTGAGACTTACGAAAAAAATCTGAATGACTTTGGCTGAATTTGAGGCTTAAAGGCCATCACCGGCCACCATACTGTCCTTCCCGTAGGAGACATACCCCTTCATAGGTTTTAAACTCATCAATCTATAATTTGTATAAAAAAGTGCTTTTTTGTTTTTTCTTAACTTGAAAAAGAACAGAGTCATTTATACTTCAAATTCACCGGTATGCAATTTAAGAGAAGTGTAAAATCCGTGATTAAATCCATATTTCAGGTCCTTTTCAGGTTGTAACAAAATTATTTTAGAAAAGCTCTTGTATTTCAGAGTAAGACTAGTTTCAACAGCGTTAACGCCAAGTCATGTTTATCAGTTAATATTTTCTCAACGCTAATCACAATGCGCAAAAGAGGGATTCATTTCGGCTTGAATATTGACAAAAAATAAAATTAAAGCCTGTGTTTTTTACTAATTTTATCGATCTTTATTTTCAGATTAAATTATAAAAGTTGAAATATTGCTAAAAAATTGGGGGAAATTTTTAAACTTCTTAAAATTACTACTGCTGCTTACTAAATAAAAACTTACTAAAAAAAGAGCCAGCTTTCTGGCACAGAGGTAGCACGTCTTCCTCGCATTCTAAGAGGCTCGAGTTCCAGTTCGGGCATGGTTGTTCTTCTGTGTGCTATCTGTGAGATGTGTGATTGTGCCTCCCAGTAAAATGGGACTGTGCAAGCAAATGTGAGAAGATGTGTAGCTAAGTCGTACTCTTGGCCGTAGTTGGCACTACTTCGAAAACAAGAGACGCTCCTTTCGGCTTAAATCTGTTGCTGTAACAGCAAAAGCCATAAGTAACAACAACAATCTTTATAAAAATTTCGAATCTCCGATTGAAACGATCTTATGATTAAAATATGATCCATAATTGCAAATAAAATCTACGCCATTTTCAAAATAATCGAATATTGTTTTAAGACTGCTATTTTAACGTTAGTATAGTGGTTTAGAAAAAATGCATTATTTTACATAAAAATAAGTCTAATAGCACTAAATATACAGCTTATCAAGTAAAATAAAATCGAAAATGAATGTTTTAAATTTAGAAAACATTTATGAATTTTTCTAAAAACACATTGACAGCTGTAGAAAATTAGAATGAACTGAAAATACGATCCTTATTTCGGTCCATTAAAAGATTCTTTATGCCGTATTAACTAACACTTCGATTTTTCTAGAGTTTTAGATATCTGAAAATAAATATGAGGATAATTTTAAATAATCCAATAATAAGTAATAAAATTCTATAAGCTGATTATATTTAGCTAGTATTAAGTATCTCGGAACACAATAATACTTTTGTCGACAACTTCCATAGGGAGCCTGCCTCAAAAATTAGGCAGATTTTCGTAAATCTTATGAATTATTAATAATTTTTAAAGAATAATTAACGGCTGAAGTTTGATCATGAATAATTCATTTACATTAGTTGGGTAGACGCTTCGTAAAGCAGATTTCTTATCAACTTAATCATGCAGAGTATTTCTGGATAAACAGGAAGCCAAGCATTTAAATTTAGGAAGCATTCATCTGACAAATTTAGCGTATTGGATATCTTCCTAAGATTCCTTATATTTTACAAGGCCTTATTTTAATCTTGGATTTTAAAAACTGATATTCATAATTTACTTTTTATACTGTTTTGGAGTTTCAAATGTATACTTGAAGTTTAAAATATTTATCACCAGTTTTGAAAAAGATAAGATGTATCCACCGTATTTTGGAATGTATTTGTCGTGATAATATAAAAGATCTGTTATATTTCAATGAATACAAAAAAGCTAGCCAAATAAAGAATAAATTGTGAATAAATTTGATCTCTGCAACAAATTCTTCCACGATTGCTTCAGCAACTTCTTGCAATTTTATCATGTCCTAATAATTTACGTCCTGCTTTCACGCTACAGAATATTTCATCAATGGTAAATCATTAATACTTATGAAGTGGCCTTTGTCGGAAAGTAATAATAAATTACAGGTTAATAAGTGATTTTGAAAAGATTCACAGTCCACTTTTTCACTTGCTCATGGCCATCAAAGAATATTCGTAATTTGAATCAAAAGTTCAAATATAATGTAATGAGTTTGGAAAGACATTATAAGCTAGTAGAAAGCTAATTGAAGATTATTAGAAAGCTAATTTAAAATATATTTCTTATCAGTTTCGAATCTATCTCACTGTATACAGTACTCATATCGCTTACTCAGATTTTGTAATATGTTCTAGAATAAAATATTATTAACTCATTTTCTCACTTAAAGAAGCAAAACTCTTAATGGATGTCTCTTTAAGCCTTCTCCAGAAACTGGGTATATTTTCTTGGAATATCGCATATTCTTAGTTATGTTCGGACACAAAATAAGACATTACCTTTTAAAAAGGTTAGTTTCTCATTTTTCTCCATAAAGTAGGTAAAGTTCTAGGTAAAGGATATCCATTAATAAACACAATTTTTTAAATATTTCCATAGAGTATGAATATCAGGTGATGTACGGTAAATGAAAATGGCAAATGTTAATTGATATCCCGTAGAATGTTATTGTACAACATGTCTAAAACGTCCTCCAGAGGCATGTTTGATCTCATCGCATCATTGATTATATGTATCATTCACTTATATGTATATGAAGACCATATATTAAACAAAACTTTCTCAGGGACTTGAAGGTATTCTGAAGGGACTGTCAGGTAACTCTGCTATTGATGCATTTTTTGGTGAGAGTTACTTCTTAATCTTCAATGAATAAGGATGAGTCAATTTACAATCAGAATGCAGAAATTTCGTAACAATTTATTACCTAGTCCTGCTATCTAATAGTGATTATAAAATAGTGATCAAAATTGTTCAGTCACATTTCTGGAACTCTCTTTGTGAATAATAATCAATAACGAGTATATACCTCGTCTCCAAGAGACCCATTTTTTAAAAACTGCAAGCCACAAATCTTTTCTCTATAGTTAATCGGAATTTTGAAGAACATGCTTCTTCGATAAATTTCCTGAAGGAATAATCGGAACATTTTTTACATATCTGTATAGTCCTGCCAATGGATTAGAGCGTCTTCCCCTTGATCTGGGCCTCCCGGGTTTGAGTCCCGTTTCGGGCATGGCTGTTCTTCTGTGTTCTATCTGTAAGGTGTGTGAATGCCCCCCCCCCAGCCTGTAAAAAGGGGCTGTGCAAGCGAATGTGATGAGTGAGTAACTAAGACGTACTCTTGACCCTAGTAGGCACTACTTGAAACAAGAAACGCAACTTCGGCTTAGTAAGTTTGTCTATGGCAAGTACCATTGGAAACAACAACAACAATATTAATTGGAAATTGATGATACAAAAGTGTATCAATGTTCATAGTAAAGGGGATGGGTTGATGTCAAGACCATAGTCAGCATTAAGAGGTACAGACCTCACTTGAAAAACATTTCATCTGTTTTGGTACCCGCCAAATTGCACCAAAATCTGTTGAAGTAGAAATTCATCGTAATTCAGCAAGAGTCCTGGTATAGGGGCATAAGGTGTGTAAACGTACCCTACTGTTAAAAGGGGCTGTGCAAGCGAATGTTATGTGTGAGTAGCAAAAGTTGTACTCTTGACCCTAGTTAGCGCAACTACAAAAAATGAGAGGCTGGTTAGGCTTAAATCTCTGACTACCTCAGTGAGCTTGTCCATGGCAAGTGCCATAAGGAACAACAACAACAACATATTTTGAGGTAATAGAAGCATAAGTTAAACATTAAAATACTAATTCCCGTCAAAACTTTTGAAAATTATAAAAATTTTACAGCATTCTATCTAGTTTTTCTACAACATAAATTTAATAATTAGTCCTTCTCCTCCTGAAAATTCGCGAACAGGAATGCTACAAGAAGAAGAATAGATTCTGTTGCATGAAAAGGAAAATTTGGCACAGTTATACTATCATCCATAATCAGCACGTGTTTAACCTAATGCTAGAAGACAAATGCAGTAGAGAAGTTTGTTGATAATGGATAGAAGAATAGTAGAGATAATACAAAGAGATTAATTAACATCTCAAACTTTTGTTTAAATAGACGTGTTAGGATAAGAGTTTTGCTCCCAGAGTTATTGAGTAACAGAATACTGCGACTGCAATACAAAAATGTTAATTTGTAAAACATCTATAATTTATAATAAAAAAATTCTTCTAAGTCTGGAAGCTGGTTAAGTAGAACAATTTTAATTTTTTTCTGAAATATTCGATAAAACATTGTAAATTCTCTTAATTATTTCATAAATAATTATTCAAATAAAAGTAATCGTTATTGCTTATGTAATTAGAACTCATACAGCCTACAGATTATTACTATTCTTTCCTTCTCAATTATTAATAGAAGTTTTAATCTTTTAAAATGATTGTCATCTTGGCAATATTCATAAATTCAAATATATAAAGGATATTTATAACAAATTTATCGGATATTAACGGAAGTTCATTATCTATTTATTTTTCACTAATAAGTATAATTTATTTTTACTGGGAAATAAAAATAAGCTTTATTTTGCTTGGATCAGGAATACGTAAGGCGAACCGAAATGGGATCGTGTTGAACAAAGTTGATTATTATTGAAGACTCGTCTTAATAATACCTCTAAGTAATCAAAAATAGCATAGGAAAATACCTTAAAGATTGTAATTGCTTCTGATCTGTGACTTTTTTTGCCTTGGAAAGAATAACGAGTTGATTTGGATATGGAATTTTGTAAAAGGATTTTTGCATATGGAAGAAAATTAATTTAATGATGAGGGTAATATTATATGAAAACTTAATTGATGAATAAAGTTTTATTACATCTATTTTCATAACGATGTATATTAAATAAAAGTTTTACTGACAAATTAACGTTTTCATCCTTAACTTAGGTAAATCGTTTAAATGACGAGTCAGCCATCAAATGTACACAAGGTGTTAAAAAAAATCTTCCTGTAGATGAATATAAAGTGATTTCCTTCAATGTTCATGAAAAGGTGCAAAAAATAAATTGGAAATCTTTTCTCAGAGGCATCAGTGTCTGAACGTGACAGCAGAGTTTAAAGTTCAAATCATGTCTAATTATTTCTTTTTTATAATGAAGTAATATCGGTTATTTATTCTTTATGCTACGCTAAATAATTTTATCATATGACTGCGTGAAAAGGTTGTTGGAGTTTTCCTTCTGTTATGAAAGAAATAACTGTAAGTGTAGCTTTTATTTTCAAAAAAATATTTCCAAGAAACAAACTTAGTTTACTTTAATTCAGTAACATTAACATTCCGTTTTAAAGCGACATTCCAAGAAAATGACTTAAAATGCTTGATTCATTTAGAAAGTTTAATTAACCTGGAGGTGAATTTATCTAATAAAACTATGCCCTTTAATCCAAAAATTAATATCCACACTAGAAAATTCTTCATTGTACCGCTGTCTGCAAATCTTATTTTTAAAAATATTCTAATTACTCTTTGTTATCTTTCCAATACTCTTAAACTGAACGCAAGAATTCTTTTTACGTTTCATTTGAACTGAACTTATTAAACATGAATTTAGAATTTTTAAAGCAACTGAAAAAGAAGAATATTCCCAATTCTTTTCTTGTTGGCAATTATCTTCTGTTATGAAGAAGTTTTTGATAGATGCTATTGATAAAAATCTTCTTAATTGTAACTATGTATTATGAATAGTATATTTAAGTTGAGAGGTTGAGAATTAATTCGATTACATCAGATGGTGTTTACCAAGATTGTGTGTTAACTTTTTTTAGTTAAATACATCGCCATGTTAAATAATGTGTAATAATTCTCCATGAACTTACACATAAAAAAACATTCCAACACATATGAAATATGAAGAATCAAAAGTTGATGTCGTTATCCCGCGAATTACATTTTATAATTCTTTTGATACTAAACAAATGTGAGAGGAAACAGCGCCACAAATCATATTCGCTAGCTTGCAACAGCTTTGTCAAGTGATATCTAAACTTTCTTTGGTGCCTGATTTAAAACTAACACTACATAGTTAATTTTTAATTTCAAAATCTTAAGTTACTTATTGGGTTTTGAAGTTTATTTCTATTATAAAATTATTCCATGGCGTTCCCATTCTTGCGCATAAAACAAGAATGTAACTTCAAAGAAAGTTTACATATGGTATGGAAAAAACACGCATTTTTTAAAAATAAAAGTCATTTTATTTTTGTATACTGTGGCTCAATATGATAAATAATTTTTCTGTTTAAGTATCAGTGGAATATTTCCAGGTTAAATTAAAGAAATATTAATTAAAACTAGCTCTCCATGAAGTTCCTAGCTTCATTTCAGAACCAGCAATCTGAATTAATTACGCACAACCATATTCCAAAAATGTTGATAGGAAAAAATATTTATGTTGATTACTTTAGATGCATATAAAAGCTAAATTTTACATGATATAAGTTTAATCATCCTGAAATTAAATACAACATTTCTTCAAAGGCTCGATCATAAGAACTAAAATTATGTCAATAGGACAAATTAGTCAATATCACATATTCTTCATATATTGTCCTGTCATCTTTCGATATAAAATAAGAAGTAATATATAGAAATTTCAGACATACTTATACACTTATAATGGTCTTTGAACATTAACAACAAAATATAAAATCAACGCTATCTAACAAGACGAAGAAATTTTGTCATAGAACCAAGAGTTGTTAACTATTTTATGTAGACGGAGAAATGTGAAGTTTGTTAGTCATATTTATTATTTTTTTATTTAACATGGAAAAAAATGAACTGGCAGATAAACATTGTTTGACAGATAAGATTTCATAAAAGCATTGCCATACAGAAATATTTATTGGGGTCCTCCAAAATTGCGCTCTTAAATTTTGATACACAACTGACACCGATAAAAGATATATTTTAAAATCTTTAGGAAAACCATTGGCTTAGAGTTGCTATTGAATATAGATGCAGAAATTCGCATAACGTAATCGATAGCTAAAGGGATCATCAAATACCTAGTGAACCAATTGTTTCTAGCATTTTCTGAAAAAGTTCAATGAGTGAGGTCCCATTTTATATTCATTTTATCCAGCTTTTGATATATTTCACATTTTAAAAGTATCTGATGTTAAATATCAGAGCTTCATTATGCATAAATCCCATCACATATTGTTTGGTGATAGATTATGAGGTTCTTTTTGTGTACTATCACAGGCGTATAGATAATGTATGTGGTCCTTGTAGTTTCCTTATGAGTTCGGAAAGACCTCATTTCATTTTACAATGATGTTTCTCAAATCGCTACATTGTACCTCGTAGGCCACGGTCAAATCCATTCCATTAGCTCGCATATTTCACCTAGTTTGAAATCACAAGTTTTGTCAAATATTACTAGTCTTATTGTGTACCCCTATAGAGATCCTGGAGTGTAGACTATTTATAATGATAGTTCAAAATCAGATGAAGGCACTGGAAATGTATACTGTCAGTTATAGTTATGTATACTGTCAGTCATAGTTATGTATACTGTCAGTTAAAACAACAACTTCATGGGAAAGCAAATTAAATCTCAATAATTCGTTTTCTTCTTTCAAGCAGTTAAGTGTCGTTAAAATAACCACTGATACAGTTTTTGCACTTCAAAGTCCAACAAAAGCTGATGGATTGTCTAGTCTGATGGTTATTTTAGATCCTAAATGTTTTGATAGTTTGGTCTGTCGGATTCAAACTCTTTTCCTTCTCAAAACCATCTCTATCAGAGATAGTTCAAAGTTCATTTCAGTCACTTGACAAACGAATGCGCTAACCAACAAATAAAAGAAACCATCTCAGTCGTTTTCCAATAAAAAAACTCTGAGGAACATCGTTTAAATATGTAATTAGAGAAACGTAATAATGCAAAAGGTAGCTGAAACACATATGAATAGTGTTAAAAGTTTCAAATAAATCTGTGGGATGAGAAAAAGAAGAAATTATGTTCGTTTAAGGATATGAATCTTTCTTGTCATACTTTCTTCACTCTGATCTGTATAGTAAAGGACGACCCAAAACATTGAGTTAAAAAATTTATGTTAGTACATATTTCCACAAATATATTTTTCGGGCTCATTCAGGTATGAAACGTAGAGATTCATGAAATCTCGATTACGAATTTTTTTAACGATTACAGTACTTTCTCTAAACTTCATATAGAAGAAAATAAAAAAAGTTTCATTATCATTTAATAACCGGAAAGGAAACACACAGCTCTAAAGGCAGATATGTAGGTCGTATAATGTAATATAGTGTGGTCCCCTCTTTTTTATTACAGGCACACGCAGAAACCCTGTGTAAAAAATTGTTTTCTTGTGTCACAACCACAGATTGCTTTCAATCAAATATTTTCATTGGTCAACCGGATGCATGCCGTTTAGCAGAAGCATATTGTTTGGCAATCATTGAAAAAAGACAATTTTTTTCATTCATATCCCTCTAAAAAGAAATAAAAAGAAAAGAGAAGAATCGGCAAAACAAATTCCGATGTAATACTTCATGTTGATATCTCATAACATAGCTACGAGCAGAATAGTGTCAGAAAAAAAAGAGACTTAAGCGAAAAAAAAGCCAATTGCATTTTCGTATGCTTTGAGTAACTGCAAGAAAGAAAAGGACTTTTTTTTCATTCGATTGAAAAAGTTTTTTTAGCACTTCCATTTTTCAATTAAGAGATTATTTTGGAAAACACTTTTTTTTTTTCATTTAATCTTGTGAATTATTTTTCTTATTTCGATCTTTCATTCAAAAATTAAATACTAAAAGACTTACTTTTTTTATTTCTCTAAAAAGTTTTTTTCACTAGTTAAGCCTGAACAGTTATAATAAATATATTAAAAAAAACTTCAATAACTTGAAAAGCCTAATCAAGATTTTTTTTCATTTTATGGATGCACTCTATCATGCAAACCTGTATGTTTCGACAAAGAATAACGTTCTTTAATTAGAATTGGACAGAGTTAGCCAATTCTAATTATCATATCAGACTGTTGAAAGGATTTTTTTTATGTCGGAGTGTTTTAGCTTGACTCTCAAATCATTATACTCACGTGAGAATATAGTAAAATTTATATTTACATCAAAATTCATTTGATACGCTGTCTTAGATGTCTTAGGTGAATTCACTAACAGTAAAGTGTGTATACAAAGAAAATTCTGTTTAAAATTAATGAGTAATAATGATAATGAATGAACTTTATATTATTAATTACGAACATCATAAGATATAAATGTTATAACTTTTTTGTATTTGAAGTATCACATTTTAATTTTAAACTGAAAAAACTGTACACCAAAAAAATTAAGCAGCAGGAAATACACTTCTTGAAAATTGAAATTCTAGAGCTCAGACGATTGGGCACAGGTGAATGGTTTCATTGACAGAATTAAGAATACAAATCTGTATTAGCAATGAAAATGTGTATAATTAATTCAACAAAGCGTACTAAGACATGTTACAAAATAAATCAAAACTAAGAAATAGGGCATTTTTCACTACTTGATCTATTTCGTCCTGTATCCATTCCTTTCACGTTAAGATTATTTCATTTAATGCTAGTTGACTGAATGCTTACTTTTTAGAAACAAAACTTAGAATATTACGGCAGCTTCTTTTTTAATGAAGGTTTTTCATATATATTATATTTAAAGGTATTGTACAGTTTTAAAAAGAAAACAAATGTGTATTGAAAAGCAGTAACATCCGTTATTTATCGATATTTCTTTGAAGTTAATTTTGGTTGTGAGTTATATAGCTTGGAGGTTTTATTTTATTCTTGGCTTGGACTAAGAAAAACATGATATAATTTGATTTTAACGGCGACCCAAAATCACCTAAAAAATTTCGCCGAATTATTAAAATTTATTCAAGTGCGTTATTATTTATTAAGAAGAATTTTGAATATGTGAGTCACATGCTATATATTTTGACGATTCAAATCGCCAAATAGGCGAAATTTAGCCTTGGCGCTTTTTGTTCGCCGTTACAACTCACAAGTACTAAAAAAATGAAAAATTCGTAATCCCTTCTGAAAAATAGCAGCAAAATCCCCATTGTTTAATGTGTGAATATAAGTTAATACTGTTTTAATTTTCTAAGAAATGGATTATGATAATTGAATTAATAAACATCATATATGTGCGAAAAGAAAAGTCTTAATTTACATTGCACTTATTATAACATTTCTGCTAAAACATTGACAATTCTTTAATAAAGTGAATAATTTAAGATTAATAATTTTAATTATACTTAGATAAATTTTATCTTACTTTTTTCCATCTCGTTAATAGAAATTAATGTTAATAACTGAATACGCAGTTATCTAAAACCTGTTCTGAAATTTCAGAACTGTCCTCTTCAAAAAACATGATGAAAAAAAAACACCAAGTACCAATACCTATTGTATTACCAACGAATTTTTAACTAGACGAAAGAAACTAGAAGGTAGTGAATATAATTTAATAAATAAATTTTGGGTTTTCATAGAAGTACCAAACTATTCAACAATTTTCTATTGGATAGAATACGCACATGTAATATAGTGCAGTGAAAATAATACATTTCTTCAAATAAATTCTTCGAAATTTTTTTACCACTTTGGCTTTAACCTATTTAGCGTTTACATTTACTTTTCGCATTTTTAGCATGAAATCATAAGTTAGCTGACATTGCTTTTTTCCGTGTTGGTATTTGGATGTCATGTGGCCATAGATTGTCAAGGTTGACCCAATCTAAAATATTTATTTCCGCAATAAATAATTTTTTCTACACGCAAACATTAAATGTTTTCACCCTATTGTTTTTTTAAGTGCTTGGTGTTTTAATATTTACATCAAACATTATAATCAATATCAATATGTAGCTATCAAAACTTTTTTGATAAACTTCTTCTGTAAAATATTTCACAAGTTGGTTTGAAACAGTGAATTGCCATCGTCGGTTATATACATATTTCAACAGAAATGTAGATCTGGTCATGATGAGTAGTTACCGCAGATGAATGGTGATTAGGCGTCTTGATGAACTTGGAATGGAAACATGAAGACGAAGCAAGAACCATCTAACTTTTCCATCACTTCTAAGCATCGTACTATTCATTGGCGTGCCATCATGCTAATGAATGCTATCATTTGCAACATTAAAATAGCCATTAATACAAGGTGGCCAGAAATAAAACACCCCTACTCTGACTTCCATGGATATCGAACTACTCAGTGTAAAGGCTCGAAATTTTGTACACATACTATTCAAAATATGGGGAAACGGATTTCACGAAAAAAAAATTAGTTCCTGAAATCACCGATAGGTGGCGCTGCACAACTGGAACTATGATCAAAAGACACAAATAATAATAAAAATTAAAATGTTTATGCGGAATGGAATGCTTCCATGCTTCCTTTTTAATTTTTCTGCCCCTTATGGAAAATAAAAATAGTAAAGAAGCTAGAACTCCCGTTGTAACTGCAATTTCATACTGTAACCAGAAAAATTTGCATAAAGCATGGTTAGAAGCCATGTTAAAAGGTGGGGAATGTCATTCTTATTAGTGATGGCTGTCACGCTGCCAGAACGCGCTTTGCTTGTGAAGTTGTTTTACGAGAATAAAGGAAATGCTCCAGCAGCACTTCGAGAGTTTCGCCGACTTAAGGATTTGCGTAAGGGACCATTGCTTCCACAAGCTCTCAGGAGAATGATCGCTCGATTCGAGGAAACTGGACATCTTGGAGTTCAGCCTGGTCGAGGGCGCAAACCGGTTCGTTCAGATGTCGTTGAAGATGTTGCCACCGGTATTGTTGAACAGTCAATGGATAATGTTTTAGGCTGCAGTAGTGCACGTGCAGTGTCACGACACTTGGGTGTTCCCTATAGCACAGTGTGGAACGTACTCAGAAAAATGGTGCATTGTTTCCCGTACAAAATCCGCCCTAATCAACAATTGCTGGCCACAGACAGGGAGATGCGACTGACCTTTGCATTGACATTTCTTGCTAGAGTTGAAGTGGATGCATCGTGGCCGTGGCAGATTCTGTGGAGCGATGAGGCCCATTTCCACCTCAGTGGAACAGTGAACACCCATAACTGTCGCATATGGGACACGACAAACCCCCGTACCTTCCAAGAGATTCCACTCCACTCACCGAAAGTTACAGTCTGGTGTGGATTCACAGCCACATTCATCCTTGGACCGTTCTTTTTCGAAGAGGTTACTTCCAATGGCCTTGAGACATGTACCGTGACGGCCAACAGGTACAAAAGGATGCTCGAAACATTTGTTGTACCCCATTTGCAGCAGCGCCAATGCCTTGACACCATTACTTTTATGCAAGATGGAGCACCTCCACACATTGGACTCCCTGTGCAACAGTTTCTTCGCCAACATTTCACCACTGACAGAATAATCAGTCGCGCGTTTCCGACAACTTGGCCATCTCGTTCACCGGATCTTAATCCGTGTGATTTTTGGCTTTGGGGACACTTAAAAAACCTTGTTTATCGAGAACGTCTGATAACCTTGGCAGATTTGAAAGAGAGTATCAGTCTGCATGTGAGAAGCATCTCAGATGACCAGTTACGATCCGCAGTTGAACAAGCTGTCCACAGACTTCACATTTTACATCTTCAGGAAGGGAACCATATTGAGCAGCATTCCCTGCATCGATAACGTCCTTGTTTCATGTATGCTTGGTACTTTCAAATAAAATGTGTTTAAAACGTGTTTTTGTGTCTTTTCAGCATACGTCCAGTGGTACAGCGCCACCTATCGGTGATTTCTGGAACTAAATTTTTTTTTCGTGAAATCCGTTTCCCCATTTTTTGAATAGTATGTCCACAAATTTTCAAGCCTTTACACTGAGTAGTTCGATATCCAGGGAGGTCAGAGTAGGGGTGTTTTATTTCTGGCCACCCGGTATATAGAGTGGTTGTAATTAAAGTTCCACTTTAAAATAGTCATGAAAAGTAAACAACTAGACTAAATATTAAAAAACTTGGTAATAGTTTAAAAAAGGTCATGGAAATTTCTTTTCCGTCAAAAGAAAAGTGAAAAATTGGCCACCATGGAAGGAAATGGCACTGTATGCAATGTTGTTAAACAAAACAGGACATGAAGACAGTGGTTTAAAATGTATTTAATGATTTCTGAAACGAAACTGTTTTTGGGGTTTGTAAAACCACAATGTCTTCTAATTGGCTTACTGCAGGAATAAGCAAATGACTTCTGCAGATGACCTTTATACACAATTTGGTTTTCCAGATAAAAGTTAGCCTCTTCTTCAGAGTTCTTGTTACGAATCTAAAATGTCTCTAAACATGTAATACCATGTTTTTCTCGTTAAATGTTACAAGGAATGCGATAACATTGATTGATTGTATAAAACCTTGAATTGTGACTCAAAATTTAGAAATTTGCTAGCCTGCATTTACTGAAATTTTTAGCAGTTAGTTCATACTCAATTTTATATTCGCAAATCATTTTTTGAAAAACATGTTTCTTCAAAATAAAGGATTATAAAAATCTAAAATCCATGCATTAAATCAATTAAAACGAATTTATGATTAACTTCAATAAATGAGCATTTGCATTATTATTAAATATTAATAATATCAAGAATATTTCAGTCCATAATAGAGTTTTTCAAATCCATAGAAATTAAGGAACCGAAAAAATTAAAAATGCAGAAAAAGTTTTCTCGAGTTTAAAGTAAACTTTCCTACAATAACAGCTCAATGAAAAAAAGTAAAGAACTGCTCTCACTATTTCACAGCTAACCCGTTGCCGAAATAATAGCATAAAATTATTAAATTTCATTTACTGTTGCAATAAAAATGCAGCAATATAAATTATATTTTGTCCTAATTCATAATGAGTTGAATGGGTTCCCCATCAAATCTTTAGAAATGCAGAAAAAGTTTTTTCGAGTTTGATGTGAACTTTCCAACAGTAAGAGCTAAATAAAAAAAGTAGCAAAATATTTTCAGTATTTCACAACTCACTCGTTGCCGTAATAAATGTATAATATTAATAAATGTCATTTACTTTTGTAATAAATATGCAGCCATATAATTTATATTTTTTCCTAATTCATAATGAGTTTAATCGTTTTCCATCAAATCTATTAAAATAAAAATTATATTATTATTTATTACTTCAGTAAAATAAAGTATTAACAGAACTTTATAATAATAATTCTTTTAATAAGTGATTAATTCTATTATAATAATTTTATATTATAATAATAAATATTCTGATAGTATTATAAAAAATATAATAGTAAAATAATAATTCTGAAAATAATTATATTATTATTATATTCATTCAGTTTTAATTCAGAAACTTTTAACTCAATAATAAATATCAAACACTTAATATCAATGTTTTATGTATCTCTTCTGCATTATTTTAACTCTTTTATTCCTGTATTTTCCCAACTTGAAAAACCTTAAATAAATATCTAAAATTCGTTTATTCTAATGTTTTAAACATAATGAGAAACGCCGATTAACAACTTTCAGAACTTGCATTTTCGGTTACATGCATTCCTTTTTCCTCCAGGCAATGTTTTTGAAAGATAATGCAAAAACGCTTTGTTGATTTTTATTCTTATGCATAAATTCACGAGTTTCATGTAGCACTTCAGACCATGAATTTGAAACTTTTACTTCATGCACATGCAAGGATCCCATCCATTATTTTTTTTTTTCATGCGTGCTTTCTAATCAGACCCCTCCCCAGACTGGATACCTTTCCATTCACTTTCTTCGGTTTTAGAAAGTGAGTTGTATACAACCGAAAACTTTTTCCTGCTTCTCTCGTTTCTTTCATCGTTTGAATCTCAAGTATTTTGCCTGAGGATGGCATTGTTCGAATCTCGCTTCTCAACTGAATGTGGGTCAAATGAAGCTGGACTCGCTACAAAATACCAAGCACACAATTTTCGACAAATAGCAAGCGTGAGACCACAAGTTTGCATTCTTTGATTAGATGTATGATTGATTAAGTCAGGTTTACAGCTTCCGTGAAGTTTGTGTCACGTGTTAATAATTATCCGTATGCAAAGTCGTGAATTTTAAAAATGCTTTTAAACGCTTGGGCAAATACAGACTGTTTAGTGGAACAAATTTCATTAATATACGGTTTTTATCATCAACAACTAAAATACCAAAGCATATATTTATTATTCCCCTGTTTCAAGGGAATAAAATGAAAATCTCATGAAGACCTAATTATCTTATACCACAAATTTTGTTATAAGGTATTATACATTAGATGAATTCTGTGACTAGATGTGTGATTGATTAAACCAGGTTTGCAGCTTCCTTGAAGTTTGTATTACGATGTTAATAATTATCTATACTTTAAGTCGTGAATTTTAAAATTGCTTTAAAACGTTTGAGCAAATACAGGCTATTTAGTAGAACAGTTTTCATTAATATATTATCATTATCATCAACAACCAAAATATATGTGTATGTTAAAGCATATGTGTTAAACATATGTTTATGCTAAAGCATATGCGTTTCGGGATCGTAATAAAATAAAAAATCTCATGTCAACATAAATATCTTATACCACAAATTTTGTTATAAGCCATAATGCATTAGATGCATGGTGTGTGATTGATACCATAAATTTTGATGATATCTTGAGATAAATATCTTATACCACAAATTTTGTTATAAGTTATAATGCATTAGTATTTTGTGACGATGTATGATTGATTAAAACAGGTTTAGAGCTTCCGTGAAGTAGGTATCGCGATGTTAATAATTACCCATATGTAAAGTTATGAATTTTAAAAACCTTTTTAAACGATTGAGCAAATACAGACTATTTAGGGGAAAACAGTTCTCATGAATTTACGATTATCATCATCAACAAGCAAAATTTTAAAGCATACAGGCTTCTGGTCAATGATGTGAAAAAAAATCGCTCCAGCCTCAATATCTTATATCACAAGTTTTGTTGTAGGGATTAAATATTCATCCTGGTCTTAGGAGTGTAAATAAGTAATGGTGTGGCAAAAAATGTAACATAAAAGGTTTCAGTTTTCAATATTTATGGCAAATAATTTAACAGAAAACGTTTTCAGAGTTTTCAATGATGATGACGTGGTGTCCGCTATACAACGGAAAAAGTGTAGCTTCTGAGGGTATAGAACCCTGAGCACCCGAGAGCAGAAGTCTGATTTCTGGCTCATATGAGGATGACACACACACTCGCTAGCTCAGCCTCTTTTTACAGGGAGGCACATTCACACACCTCACAGATAGTACACATAACGATAAGTATGCCCTAACCGGGACTAGAACCCGGGACCCCCAGATCACGAGGAAAACATGCTCTCTGTGCCAAGATGCCGGCAGAGTTTTCAATATTTATGATAAATAATTTAGCAGGAAAAGATTTCAGAGTTTTCAATATTTATGGCAAATAATTTTGCAGAAAATGTTTTCAGGGTTTTCAATATCTATGAAAAATAATTTAACAGAAATTTTTTTTAACGTTTATGACAAATAATTTAACAGAATATTTTTTTCAGAGTTTAATTGAAATTATTGCATTAACGAGTATTAAAATCCTTTTTTTAAACTGTAGGAAGCAATCTACAGCGAAATCGAAAAGAACAATCACAGGAAAGCGAATATTTTAGCAGAAATTTAAAATTCTTTCATTTTTGTAAAGCGAAGAAAATCAACTCAAGATTAAGAATTTAAAAACATATTGATAAAAAATAGATCTGCAATTAATTTCTTTTTATGTATGAACAATTGGTACGTTGTTTCCTCATTTTTTTTCTAATTTCAAGGTGCCGAAATAATTTTTAACCCTGAAAACAGATTGCGAATGAACGAAAAAAAGTCTATTTTAAATCATTAACACAGGAGAAGTTATATTTCCTTTCTCATGTAATTAAATCGCTAGACTTTCTTTAGTGAAAGCCTTTTGAAGAAATGACCAAAGCTATTTAAAAGCCTTACAAAAAAATTTAAAGTTTAGAGAATATTTTTATTTATGAACGTTTCAAAGTGCCATTTTTTAATTTCTTTCTCACGTTAACAATAAAATAAATGATTTTTAAACTTTTTTTCAGTAAGAAATTCTTCAGCGAAAAAAAGAAAGTCTGAAAGAAATTACTGTAAAGCTTTCCAAACTGAGCACAAACAAGAACGACCGAGCCGAGACGAAATTAAAAAAAAAAAGCATTTTCGTTCCATTTTCTATTCAAAAGTTTAGAAATTTACTTGAAAATAGCTCAAATTAATTAACTATCTTTAAGAAATTGGATGATTTAATCTGATAACATATATATCTCGAATAACTATAACAGTTAATCTGTAATCATGTACTAATGATATTTTCTACATATCTCATGTATGATTAACTGCCAGACTTAATCATTAACTGGTATTAACTAAAAGTGGTTCCTGGAATAAAATTTGAGAAATGGGACATACTTTAAACGGATTGAAAACATTCGTCCGTTGTGATAAAAAAAATGTTTCGCTATGAGATTTTGAAACGTGAGTTAGAATAAAATTCTTAAAATTGCAATTATTTTAATGATTTTTTTTAAAAAAAATATTTCATAATTTTTAATCCGTTTCAAAAGAGCGGTGTATTATGCAACATTCTTTATTTAAATCACAATTTTTTGCTTTCTGAATATTTAATAACTATTTTCTGCTTAATTTCTATTTTCTGATTCCTGTGTGTGTAGAGTTTTGCAATCGATTTTATACTAACTTCCCGATGAGCTAACAACTTCGCATGGCTTCATCTGTTGATAATGAAGGTTTTTTATTCGATTGCGAATTATACTGGACAGACAAAAAGACAAAAAAGGGAGTATTATCATCTGTATTATCATCTAGTTCTGAACTATGTTTAATGTCTAAAATCTCTGGTTTATTGGAAAGTTAGTATAAAATCGATTGCAAGATTTGCACCGAATAGGCAAATAGACAAAGAAGAAAGCAATTTAATAAAGTGTGTTTTTAAAATAAGATTACGTCCTCTCTGCAGGCAAAAAATTCCAGAATGGCAGAAGAAAAAGATTAGGGTAGAAAAAAACGGTAAGAAAAAATTTAAATTGTCAAAAAATAGTTAAACTTTTTTAACATATTTTATTTCTTTTGCAGAAAAATTTAAGTTAGAAAAAAATATAAATCTTCTAGTTATAAAGGCTTTAATGCAAATAGATTAAAATGGACTTTAAAAGAATAATGTAATAAGAATATATTAAATATTTAAATATGTTATTTTTTTAATATATTAATATAAGAATGTATTAAAAATTAAAATATATTAATTTTTTTATTATATATTAATATAAGATTATATTAAAAATTTAAACCATCAATACAAATGTAATAATATCATCGAAAATAACAAGTATTCATCTTCATATATTACAGCAAAAAGAGAGGGGGTTTTTTTGTACGCTAAAGAAACTTTATTAGAGTTTATGGAATGAAATTTATGACAAAGTAATAATTTCTAAACATTGTTTTTACAATTTTACTTGTTAAAGTAACCAAAAAAGCGATATTAGCATCAGATTAGTTAATAAAATTTAAAATTCTGGAAGATTTGTTAAAAATATTTTTGAAGAAAAGTGTTTAGTTATTTTTCCATGCTGTTATTGTTCTAATTTAATTTATTTGTATGTTATTTATTATGTATTCAGGTGATCTTATATATTCCTACTTTAGTTGTACATTTTAATCATTTTTTGCGTTTTATATCTTTTTCTGTCAGTGGAGGTTTCCTTCTGTTGATCGAATATAAATTTTTAAACAAAAATCCAGATCGTCACAGGTTATTACTTTGACAATGTACGAAAGTATAGTGATTTAACACATTTGCTACCACAACATAATTCTGTGATTTGGACCGTTTATTGTATTAGATAACCTCTTTTCTGTTATCTCTTAATCACAGTAGAGAAGGATTTATCTAATTATAATGTAGATTTACATTTTTCATAACTGATATCCCATGAGGTTTTCAGCAAACATCAAATAATCGTTTTTAATAATTGTTAAAGAATAAACGTAAAGTAGAGAAGGAATTATCTAATTATAATGTAGATATAAATAACAGGCTGTTCACGCGGCATCAATGTGTTAAAAAACATTTTTCACAGCTGAAATTCCATGAAGCTTTTAGTAAACATTAAATGATCGTTTTAATAATGTTGAAGAATAAACGTCATGTTAGCCATATTCTGCTCTGATATGATTTATGCAAGTGATTTAAACATAAATTTTAATCAAATTTGACCCTCTAAATCCTGTTGAAACTTTTAAATCAGAATTTATTAATGCAAATATAAGTAAAATTCATGTTCAAAAAGGTTAAGAGCAAGTAGTATAAAATCAAAACAAGTATAATTCATTATAGCTTGCGGGGTCGGAAATAATACGTTAAGGCATCAGAGGTCATTTTTTCGTTAGAAAATGACTGTTTTTCAGAAGTAAGAGCGTCATGGTTATTGTTATTTTCCGGTTAAAGAAGACAATCAGGTATGCAAATTCGAGCAAAAGGAAGGACCTTTATTCTAATTTTTATAACGCCGAATGAACGGCCTTGTGAAGCCCTTCCTGAATTAGCGGCAGTTATTCGTAGTTTCAATGATGGATGTTTTATGTTTAATAAAAAGGATTATGTATTCCCGGTTTGTTCATTCTTTTGAGTCTACTATAAATATTTTAATTCTATTTTGTTTTGTAATTTTTCAGACATTCCTTCGTTTTCGTAATTGATTTTCAGTTTAAGTATCAGATGTTCTCTATCGCCTTACTTTCTTTTCTAAACCTGCAGTCTCTATAAATACACTAATCTATACTGTATTTATGCTTTTAAAGCTTCCCTCGCCAATTTTAAATTCTGAATTATAACTTGATATTGCAGACCAATAATTTTGCAACAACTATGCTTTTCTGCATATGAAATAAACATGGAAATAAATTATCTCTGATTTCATTTTATTATTTAAGATTTAATTAAATAAAATCAGAGATAAATAAAAGTGTCTAAATAATCTTTTTGCTTTAAATAAATTATCTTTGATTAATTGTAGATTTTAATATTTAAAAATCATGCAATTCAATGTGCGAGACCGACACAATATTGCATAAGATAAAGTTAATCATGTGAAATTTGAATTTGTGTTTAATTTGGTGTCAGTACATTCATACCTCAAAGAGCTAACTTTAGTTTCTTAAAATGTTGCAAATTAGTTCTGATGTAAAAAAAAAGTAGTGAAGCTGTAGTATAAAACTGTAATAGGATAAGCGATTCTTTAACAAATAAAGGCTAATTTGTGAATGTATTAATTATTTGATTTGTGAATTGATTTGTTTTTTTAAATAAATGACAATTCTCCTTTATAAATGACAACTGCTATTATTTGAATCTATATGACAGAGTAAAGGAAATCTGAGATAAATGCACGTATCTAAGTGATTTTTTTGATTTAAATAACTTGTCATTTTTAATTAATTGCAGATTTTAATATTGAAAAAAATGCTATTCAATGTTCGAGGCAGGCACATTATTATATACGATAAAGTCAATCTCATGAAATTTGAATTTGTATTTGATTCGGTGTCAGAAAATTGGTGTCATTGAAAAATCATGCAATTCAATGTTCGAGGCAGATACATTATTACATACGATAAAGTCAGTCACATGAAAGTTGAATTTGTATTTGATTTGGCGTCAGTAAATTTATAAATCAAAGAGTTAATTTTCGTTTCTTAAAACGTTGAACATTCGTTCGAATGTAAAAGAAAAAAATCCTATTTAGGTGGATTGAGAATGAAAAATTTATTAATTTTGCTGCTCTTTGCCAAAATCAATTAACTACATAAAACAGAAAAAACTGATTTAAAAACAGAAAAAAACTGATTTAAAAACAGAAAAAACTGATTAAAAACAGAAAAAACTTCTTCTTTTTTTTGTGATTGCGATTTCAGACCTAATGGCCTACCTGCTGCAGATTTTCTAATATTAATGATATTAAATCTTGATTTTCGTTAAAGATATATTTGAATTGTATGACGTAAGGTTTCGAATTTTCACCCACCAAAGTTCGCCAGCCTATTAATTCATTGCTACCCTGTAACTGTAACTTCTCAGTTAACGAAGAAATTATTCAAATGGTTTGTTGAAAAAAAGGTATTTGCCAACACTCAGTAGATAAGTAAATTGACATTTAAAATAAATAATATATGAATTGGACCGTCAGTAAATTTTTTCCTTAAATGGTCTTGAGCTTCGTTGTACAGAAAAAATACTATAAATTTAAAAATTAGGAATATATCATGAGTTTTGACTCTAAAATACAAAAACGAAGTTCGAAGTGATGTTATTCGATTTGATTTTTAAAATACTCACTACAAGAAAATTGCATTTTAAATTTATTTTTCAAAGTTCGTATGTTAGAAAATACAGCTTTCTTTTCAATATCTCCTTCCTTTACAGATTTATAAGTTGTCAGATCGGGAAGTTAATTTATTTTAATTATTTTACATAAAAAAGTTCGTAAATATCTGCCTTAATTAGTACTAACTTCTATTCTAACGTGATAGTCTATTATCTTATATTTAATCGCAATTTTTTTTTATTTCAGTTATAGCTCACAAATCAAAGAAAATGTTAAAAATATTTCTTGAATATATTCATTGAGATTGCAAGGATGATTTTTAAAGAGGTATAAGTTTATTCTCTTTGATGACGTTTGAGGATGTTTTGCCATGAATGGCAACAAAATAAGAACATATATTTTTTTATCGTTTCAGTAACTTAAATCATTTGCAAAATTAAGTGCTTTTTCGATGACAACACCTCACCTTTCAAAAACAAATAATACTAGCAACATACGAACAATGCCATAGTAATGGTAATATAGTTATTATATAGTCATTGCTATATCAAAAAACGTAACATCAAATTTGTCGAAACATTTTTTTGGAGCAAAACAATTGTTAGGATTCATTATACCTACTCTCAAATTGTCTCGTATTGTTGTGGAATGCTGTTACAAAATGTAATATGTCATTACCGATTCTGATTGTTGTAGTAAAATTTCTTATTTTTCGAAGCGTGCATTTTTTATTTATCTTATTTATATATGACAGTGACATTATACCACTTTTAAAATTGAATGCATGAGCAGTTACGGAAGCAAAGATGTTTTAGCCAATGAGATAATTTGACTGAATCCTAATGGCATTATTTTTCCAGAGAAATATGGGCGTTTATTATTCTTATTTTAATTTTGAAACAAGAAAGCAATTCTTGTTGCATTAAAATATAACTGTTGTCGTATGTTATTACTGATGCAACAATTTACGTAGTATGTTGACTAAAGATATATAAATGTTTCTGCTGGAATTAAAATGTTCATATACTGTAAATTAAAATGCATCTTTGTATCATTAAATGATGTTAAATAAAACATAGTATTTATATAGTTTTACTATATCATTCTGTCTGTCTGTGAACACGATTACACAAAAACGCTTTTGGCCAGATTGATCAAATTAGTTTATGGACTTAAGACCAAAATTGTTGATTTCTATCAAACATCGAACAAAATCCATTTAGAGGAAGTCTGTCTATCTTATTGTTCAAGCATAACTGAAATGTATACTTACAAAATGTAAAGAATTATGTATATAAAATTTAGTACATAACTATAGCATCTAAAATGCTGTTTCTAATCAAACTGCGAGCAAAATCTGTCAAAAAATAGATGGCTTGTCTTTCTGTAATTTAGGATGCATATAAACACAAATAAAAGAAATGACTTAAATTATTAAAATTCGGTATCTGATCTTGTGATTACAATTGTAATCCTTTGTGAAATTTTGGTTTAAACTGATCGGGAAAAAGACGTCCAAAAATAAAAACACGCACCACAGATTCATGAAAAACGCTATAAGCAAAATTAGTGCTATATTCTAATAACTCTGTAATTCGTGACCACTATTGGTCAATTCCATGAAAATCTGTAATTCGTGCCCATTATTGGCCAATTCCATGCAAGGCAAAATTGGCAAATTCCATGCAAGGCATTCGGCCTTACTCAAGGTCTCCAATTTTATGGGGATGGAGAGGGATAAGACCTTTATTGAAGAGTATACGAGAAAGTTTTGAGGAAACTCCTCCTCCTGGTTTCTACATACGTCTGTAAAAGTAGGGGGGAAATCTTAAATATTAATTTCTTATTAATTAAAAATATGGTTTAAAAATTTGGAGGACCATGCAATTGTTTCATTTGAGCCAACGAGGCCAAAATTTTGAAAGCTTTTAACACGTATTTCATTGTTAAAGCAATACCTACTATAAAATAAGAAAAATAGACTTTCTTTCGTGCATAGTCCTCTGTAAAGAATTATTTGAAAGAAACTGTATAACATTAAAAAATGGAGCTACAAAAATCCAGTTTATTACAGTGTTAAAAGACTACAGCTTATTTTGTTTTTTACCCATACGTATATAAAAGCGAAAGAAAAATCATTCAAAAAGCTATAATTAAATGAAAGAGAAAAAAAAGGAAAATCGAAACAAATGTAAGCATTGAGAATGTATAATTAATTTTGTATGCATATTTAAAATTCTTATTCGTGTAATTTTAGGTTTCTCTTACTTCAAAGATATTTAAATCCTTCGATGAATAGATATGTTTTTAAATCTGTTATTAAATCGGAATCCCGGCGTGACTTCATTGTGATAATACATCATTTATTTCTATTTGAAAAAAGAAATATCGATCGTTTTCGATCGTAAATGCATTCAATTATAATCCTCCAATAATAAATCCTTTCTCACTGAGATAATTCTAGCTTCATTTTTTTCATCAAACATTGACCTTAGACTGAATAATATAACTCGCTTCATTCTGAGGGCGTAGTTCCCACAAATACAGCATTTGTTTCATTTTCCTTGAAAACGGAAACCGAAATGCTGATACCCGAGAAAAGTTGTTTCTTGGCCGCGAAAGTATTTTTATTATTTTCCGACTCACCCGACCACTTTCTCATTGTATTTATTTTTCTGTCGATCGGCCTTTCGAAGGTCTTGGAAAATACATACTACTGAGTTGCCATCTGGTGGATAAGGTCGGAAAACAAATATACATATTTTTTTAGATCAGGGGTTTCTGATATTATGAATATGTATGACCCCCACATTAAAATCATTCTGGTCAGCTCTACTGTCTTCCGATTGTGGTGCCGCTAGTTATTTGGGTTGTGCACAATCTGGCGCCGAAAGCCCAACGCTTTGCCTTAATCGTGTGCTCTAAATTGGAATGAGGAAATGCTTTCGGAGTGAAGGTTTTATTTTAAATAACAGTTTTTAACTAATTAACATATTTGGAATAGGTACCCAAGACTGGTCTTTAGCGGACTTCATTTAAACTTTCATTTTAGGGAATAATTTCAAATTTACTTTTGTATTTGGGAACTTATTCATGCTAATATTCGCGTGAGATTGTATGCATATGTGCGTGCGCCTAGGTACTTTAATGTTTTTTTGTATAACTGAAGCTTTTTGTAACTTTGTAATTTTATATTGTATACTCCTGAATTAAAGTCGCAGTTAATAACAATCAAAATGCATACTTTAAATTTATAATTATCGCATTTCCTTGGTGTGTCAGATTAATAGTTGTGAATAATCTATTTTTATACTATCTCTCCAAAATATAGGATTTAATTATTTTTTTGTGTGCATTGAGTTAAATTCCACCTCTGTTTATATAGAATGTAAAATATTCTTAAGGTATTAGAAAACGTTAAAAAGGTCGATTTTCGCCAAAAATGGCATTTTAAAAAAAAATTCTTTTGTTATATAGACCAGTCTTTGAGCTAAGTTATTTGCTTTTATTTCTACATTAATTAAAAGTCCAGGTATTAATATTTTTGTAAAGATCGGTAAACTGGAAGTGGACATTTAAATAACTGGACGTACCGATTTAAAGGGCCCAAAACATGTTAAAAATTTGTATAAACACAAATTTAGTTTTAAATACGGAACGCTTTTTGCCCTACAAAATGCACAATGCCACTGAGAGTTTCAACGGTGTTTTGTGGAAATTTGTACATAAAGATGTCTTTGTTGAACTCTGAACCCTCAGATTAGGGGCATTTATGTCTGTAATACATTTTAATGAAGGTTTGATCGGATTACTGATTATCCTTAAGGTTATTGGAGTGTATCCTAGCGCAAATGCAGTTAGAGCATTTATTGAACTAGGCAAAGACATAATAAATAAATCGAAGTGGCATTCACTGCAAATGCAAAAATTGCCAGAAAAAAAAGAAAATTATAAAAAAAAGAAAAGAAAATCAATTCATAAAACTTGAGGAGAAAAGAGGTATACTTTCTAAATGTAGTGAATTTTAAGTGTGCACACACGTAATTTATTATTAAAGCATGTTACTATGAAATTTAAATGCATTTTTCTCAAAATTGATTTTCAACTTATCTTTTGCTCGCTTCAAATCAAATAGCTCAAAATATATTTATCACATTACTATAAAATTTAGTGGACTTTGTTCTTATACTATTTTCTAGGAGATTAACTGAAATAATTTAGATTAAGCGAATGTATATATATTTTTTAATTTACAGCCCTATAGTTTGAATAATAACGTCATAATTTAACTAAAAATTTCATGATAAAACTTTCACAGGTTCTAAAACTTTTATATATTATAACAACCATACGTTTGTAATTAATTCCCTTGACAAAACTATATAGTTTATTTTAAAATAAGTTTTGTTCGATGGGAGTAATAGTTTTTGGTGTAGCCAATTTGAAGTTTTTAAAGAATTTTCTTAAATGTATGCCATTAAATGCCTTTTTTCAAAAAGTTTTAATGTTTGTTTCAAATATTGACTTTCTATTACTAATTTTGAATAGTCTCAAACCCAGAAATATGGTTAAAATATGTCTACATCAAGTTTTTCTAAAAAAGTGCTCCGAACGTGTTCGGATACCTTAATAAGAAATAAAGCCACCTATTCTTATGATTTTTTCGGAGGGTTCAATTGGGTTCTGTAGAGTAATGTATGTAAAGCCGCCAATAATGGAGAAAAAAATCATTTTGTGTTTGTGTGCTTAAATTTCACTGAATGATGAAGTCACCCCTGGATGACTACAAGTACCTAATGCTATGGCTAAAATATTAAAAGTATCCTCTAATGTTCAATTACAATGACGACTCTCGCCAATGCTAAAGTGACTAGCTTTCGTCTTTATCAGAGAACATGAATGATAAAAATATGAGTTTCTGCTCAATAAAAAAAAAACTTTTCTATTTTTAAGACTTGCCATAAAAAGATGTAGAAACTCTTCGTAGTTCATCTTAAAATGTTTGTAATTGATGGCATATAAAACTCTTTCGCGTTCCGTAGAATGCCAGGAATATTGTCTTATTCGATATAAAAATTAAACAGATTATGAAATTTTCTGAAATTTTTTTTTGTCAAAACTTTTTTTTATTATTTTACAGGTTAAAGGTATAAGTTGCTACAAAGAACGGAAAAAAATGTAAAATACAGTAAAAAATAGTGCTGAATAAAAAATATTACAATTTGTACTAAATTTTGTTGCACGAACAACATGAAAAACACTAAATATTGTTTTTCTGGTGAAGTTCATGATTTAGATTTTTTACTTTTAACTATTAAAAACAGTTTGATTTCCTAAAAAATTGTGAAATTTAATTAAAATTACTTCTTATTTTATTCAAGCATAAATTTAATGTTAACCGTAATAATACGCATTATTTAGGTTATTATGAAGTAGATGTTTAAATAAATTATGCTAACACAATGAAATAACGATTTAATTACTCCAGATTTATTCTTCTTATGAATCAAATCAACTGACTTATGAAGCGCACAAGTAAATGAAAAAGATAAATAAATATCTAAATCATGAACCTAATCTAAAATTATCAATATAAAAATTTATCTGAAGGCAAATATACTTCTGATATATAAATTGCCATATGCTTACACTTCAAAATTTCAGTAACAGGGAATAAAACCTATTTCATTGTTTCATCAGTATTTTTTAAATCGATTGTTTTCTTTAAATGAGCCCCCCCCCCCCCGGTAAAAACACCCCCAAAGGGGGATGAGATGCTTCCAGCATGGTGGTTTGATCTCGCCACCCTGAAGTGTACAGGAAGAGGTGGGAATCTGGATCCCTCCACCGATGACGGGACGTACTTCCTAAGGGAAGGGTTGTATCGTGATCAGTGATGATTCTTAGGACTCAAACCACAGTTTCCGCCAGTGTTGCTGTTGTGGCGGTCCAGTCATTCAGTATTTATTATCAGTGTGCCTTCGGGTTGGACGGAGAGTCAGTGATAAGGTACTTCAGCACTTAAGGTATGAACATTTAGTAAATGAATTTACAGATATTGAATATTAGATTATCTTTCTTGGTCTGATTTTAGGCTTATATATAGATAAAGGTATTAATTAATTCCAGGCAAAGTACATTATGAAAACATTCCTTCAATTATTATTAATGCATTTTAATATTTCAGCTTATTTTAAATTTAATCAGCAAGTTATTATTTAATTTTATTTTATTAAATATGAAATGTATTTATTTATTAATGTACAAAAACGCCTAATGCAATTCTAGAAAAATTAACTATAATTATTAGATAATGATTTATTTACTTATGAATAAAATAATTTAATTATTATAACAGAAAATAAAGTAGTAATAAATTTCTAACAAAAATAGCATTAAAAATATTTTACAGAACTTCCAACATGGAATGTAACAGAATGACTTAATTTATGATAAATATTTCACTGTATTATAAATAAGTAATTAATTAAACTTTAATTAGTGACTTAATAATTCATTGTGAATGCGTTTTATAATCCAAACATTCATAACTCAAAGAGCTCATTTTTTTACAAAGTTATTTATTTGACAATCAAGCTAATGATATTTTTAAAGTCATTAGGCGCCAGTGTAATCGAAAATTCAATGAATTTGTTTTGCAATATTTATTAAAAGTAATGAAGTATTTAAGAAGTGTTCATATCTTTAAAAGCTAAAGATTCGTTAAATTATGACAGATTTCTGCTTTTTTTAGTGTTAAATTACCGAAAACAACTGATTTGTACTGTTCATTTTTCCAATATAATCAGATTAAACATGTAACTTTTAATAAATGCAGTTATTGTACTAACCTTTAGAATCGTGGGATTTAAAAATATTACATATATCAGGTATACTCTTCTTTAGCAGGAATTAAAATTTTTTATAGATTCTTTATAGTTTATGGATATTACTGTTTATGTTACAAAAATAAAAATTATTGTAGGTAAACGTATTTCTAACTTTGTAGAAAATGTTAAAATCACGGAAATATTGTAAGACAGCTAAATTTATATCAATTACAGATGAATTTTGAAAATTTATAATGACATAAAAATTATTTTTCTATGTACTTTTCAAAAATTATTATCAAAATATTAAAAATTATTATCAATAATTACTCAAAATATAATATTTCACTCACTTTCAATTTAGGATTCTTAATTTTTGTTTGTCACTCTCTGCATTTTTATCATTCGTTCTTTGCTAGAAAAGGGCTTCTAGTTTTGAATCTTAATTTTGAATACCATAAACTTAATTACTACAAACAATGAAAGTAAATAAAGGCGTTTTTTTTCAAACCGAAATAATTCTTGTTATTTATATATTTTGAGTAAATTCATCTAGAAATGATGAAAATTATAACAATTATCAGAAAATAGGAAATCTTATATTGAAAGAATTTTAAATAATCATGTATTTTACAGTTAATATGCAACCGTCAAGTCAACCAAGCCATCGACCAATTTCGATTAAATAAATTTTATCATTCTTAAGAACTGAATTATTTAATAACGAATGCTATAATAATTATAAAAAGAAATTTTATGACAAGTGGTTTCGTAACCTTTTTATGATTTAAGCACCTTGCGGTAGTTATCAATCAATTCCATTAATTTTTTTCATTATGTTTTTCACCATTTCCACGGAATGCCAACAATAAAAAGAATCAATTCTTTTCGGCTCATTAAATTACACACATTCACTTAGAGTATTATAGAAGAAATAACTACACGCAAGGCATTAAATATGAGTACCTCTTTCATCTATAAAACATCTTAAAGATGTCATATAAAAATGCTTTAAAAGCCAAATTTGAAAATGTATGTAAATGATTTAATGTGCTGAAAAATATCCCTAAATAAGATTACGGGAGAAATTGTATGTGTTAGTTTATTTTATGTACAGAATCTATGAATATGGATGGTCTGGATTGAATTCCTTCATGTTTCACCACAAAAATAAAAGTCCTTCTTTGAAAATAGGAATAACATTTTACTTAACTCGACTTCAAAAGAAGTAGATATCTATTTAGAAGCTATAACATTTTAATGTTATGTATATCATAAGTATCTCTGAGACACTCTACAGAGTTAATCAATATATTCTCTTTTTTATTAAACTATAAGAATGTTCAAGTATACTTCTCATTCTCAATGAATCCCAAATTTTACGACTTAATAAACTTCCTCTTTCACCTACAGAGCTTTTGACAATAAGTCTCTGTAACATAAAACTATCGGTTAGTTTCCTTTAAGAAACCTGTTTGTTTGAATCGATAGTAAAAAGAATTGTATCCGATATGATTTCTCACACTTTATTGAAACCATTTTAATTTTTTTTAAAAAAGTATATTTTATCCTTCAATTAATAGATTCGTTAATTTTACGCCCACTGATAAAGGCATCCAAAACACCGTACACCGTCTTTATCACATTTCTGATCGTGTGCAAAGACAAAAATAACCTTTAGCTTTTCTATTATTTGTTGCTAACATACGTGAAAAAACCGGAAAAAGCATTTTAACTACATATTTATTTCCTCGGACTCATTTTCTATTCATTATGGACAACAATGTAATACTAAAGCATCAATAAAGAAAGCACATTAAAATTTAATAAAAAATTTACTTGCCTACCATTTATAACAATTCATTGTCACTTTATTGGTTTTATTATTTATTTAATGTTGTCTTTTTTCTTATATAAAACTCCAGTATAGAACTCAAATTTACTAATATTCCTTTTTTTAAAGTATAGTATAGCAGTATTCCTTTTCTCCAGTATAGAACTCAAACTTACTAATATTCCTTTTTTTAATTAATGTAATTTCTATCTCTTAAAGCTTGCAAAATGGCTTGCAGATTTTCGACATTCCTTGTAAATTGGAAGATCATGAGCACAAGCGGTTTATCTAGCTCCTTACATCTCACAGAAAAAAAAACATTTTAAAAATATAATAAATATGTTGTTAATGCAAAATTAATTGCCTTACTTAAGGAGTTAATATTTAAAAGCACTTAAATTCTAGATTGTTTTTGTAAGATGAAATGAATAAAAAGCAAACTATGAAATAATATGTTTAATAATGAATTTGCGAAAATCATGATTGTTTAAATGAAAAATAAAAGGCAACAAACCACAAAACACTTCAACAACTCAGAATAATAAATACTTTATACAAATTAAAATATGCAGCTGGCAACATTAGAATTTATCAATAATATTTTCTCTACAGAATCACTTTTAAAAGGGCAAAATGCTCTAAATATTTTACTACAACATGTAATCACAACGTTCAAAATAATATACTTTATATAATTGCCACTTTCCGGCCCTTTCAGAAATGACTGGTCAATAAATATAGCACTTATGAACAACTCCCTGCCTAATTTTGTTCAGACTGGTCTGCTTAAAAGAAATATTATTCTAGTTTAAAATGTTTTTACAATACATGCAACTACATATTTGCTCCAAGGAGAATACAAAATGGATCTTAATATTTATCAGCTGCTGGGAAGAATAGAATTATTGAGATAGGTATAATAATTCATATATGTATATAGAATTAATCACTAAACTAATTCCATATACATATAAATATATAGAATTTAATGATCACAAAACTATTTTATATCTTATTCATTTGATTTTTGGGAGCAGAATCCAGCTAATGCAGAAACTAGAACGGTTTTTGTACACTAAATAATATGTTCATTTCAAGTATCTTTTTAGTGATCGTTCCATGTTCAGTCTATGTCCCATCTGCTTAACGCCTAATCCCATTAAGTCATTACTGTCCATGTTAGCTAATTTAGCTCCAGTTATCCCAGCTTCCGAAAACCGCTGTTTGTATTCAGGAAGAAACAAGCTGTCAAGCCAATCTGCAATATCATTTGATGTCCACTCCTGTAATAGCTTAAAACGAAACTCTTTTTGTACAGATTTCAAGCGAGATAAGTCATTAGTAGCACTTTCATGAATCAGAGAATGCTCTGAAGGGTTGAATGAAGGTAAATGCCTGAGGCCACTTGTGCAAGGTAAATGTACATTAACGCTACCACTACCACTTCCTAAACAAGACTTTTTCTCTTTCCGGACCATATGCAGAATGTTCGGTGATTTACTTCTCAGAGACGTCAAAAAGTTTAAATCAACTGAGTTGGGAGATGCATTTAAATGGCAACTTAATGGATAATTTTTTCTTTGATGAACGTTTGAGGCTGTTCTATGAGATGAAGTTTTGTTTCTTAACTGCGGTGAATTGTCAGAAAATTCGGGAGGAGGAGCAATTGCTATTTCTGAAGACGAATACGTTTCTTTTTTAGAAGCATTTTCTGAAGCAGTAGCAGCAGCAGCAGCAAATTCTGGTGGAGGAGGAACTAATTCAGTGAATACATCAACTTCGTTCACTGCTGCAAGACCAAGAGAATTTACTTGCAACCTTAGGACTTCCAAACTTTCTTCTAAACTGCTCTCGGTCGCAGATTTTGCTTTAATTGCTTCCGATTCATGTTTCTTTTCCCTTCGAGGAGAGACTCCTGAATGTTTTCTGTCTTTTGTTTGAGCACTTTTCATCATACTACCAGAAGGTTCTCTAAAAATAATATCCAACTGGGACTTCGGTTTATTCTCAATATTACTGTGCCGAAGGCCCTGTAATTCACTAGCTAATGACATAGCAATCTCTTTTGCAGTTTTTTTAGACGCAGATTCATACTGTGAAGGAATATCTGGTGGTTTTTCAGTTTTAGTAACAGGAATATGTTCAACAGGTTTATCACTTTTACTTTGGTTAATATTCTGACTTTCACGTAAATGACCAGATTCCGATAACTGCACAACAGTTTCAGCTTTGCTATCATCTTCAGTAGAACTAGACATGACTCCTATTTGATCACTTTGTGTATCTATATCCGATGATACGCCACTTGAGCTGTTTTCTGCTATATCATTAGATAATCCCTTAACAGGAAGATAAGGACATTCTCCCTGTTTGTTTTCAATATCCACCTTATTATCAGGACTTTTCTGAGATCCTGTTAATGTGATTTTTAATCCATCAATAGGTTTGAAATCCTTCTTACCTTCAACTTGTGTTGTATCGCCTTGCTCGATTACTGAATCACTTTCAACAATCTCAATAACAGGTGGTGGAGGAAGGTTACTCTCAGAACCGACAGGTTGATTCATACCACTCAAAATTTGTTGCCGATACTTCGCATATTCAGATGCAGGAGCATCTCTACTGGGATAACGAAGACCAGTACATTTTTCATTTTCATAAGTCTTAAGAATAGAAGACGATAAATAATGCGATTCTTGAGGCTCATTTGTAGTTGATATGACAACGGTGCCAGTTAGCCTTCCTTCCTCGGTTCTATGGAGTTGTATTTCGCTTTTTTCCACTTTATGTTCAGTTATTTTACCGCTAATAAAAACAACAGTAGCATTCTTGTCTAAAGGTTTTTGAGAAAATCTTAGACGATCTCTGGCTTCTTGTATGGCTCGTTTGGCTTCTGTATGAGGACTAAATTGTGCAGAATTATCAATCTGCATTTGCGGGTTGTCAGGAAAGTCTGACTGATTAGGAACTTTCTCTTCGTGCACTCCAGAGTCACCTTTTCCGAAAGTCGATAAACTCCCACCTTTATCCACAGATATAGGCATAAAATCATCCTCACTACTTTCATAGTCCGGTTCTGGAATAAAAGGCTCATGGTTTGGAGTTTTAACTGTAGGATAATTCTGAGGACTGCCAGCATCGGAATCTTCGAAATCAAATTTCGAAGAATAGGCACTAGTTACTGCAGACTTCCCTTTAATAGACCACAATGCTCCTCTATCTGAGACATGACCACTATCTGTAGACATAGAATCTCTCTGACGGTTAGTCTTTTTAAATGTAGAATAAAGTCCCCCAGAGTCACCGCTGTTTTCTGCTTCAGAAGATGTAGTGCTTCCTTTATCAGACTTATTTACAGGAATTTTGGGTGGAAGAGACTGAGATCTAAGACTAGATCCCCCACCTGATCTTCTAGGATGCACAGCATCTTTAGCAACAGATACAGGCTCAGACTTGTAGCCAACACTCACTACTACTTCAGGGGATGCATATAGTTTGGCACTGTCTCCTGGACGGAAACTTGACATGATTTGTGAGTTACCATCCTCGTCTGTCATATTTACATTGGCATATTCACCTAAAGATTTAGAAACGTCTACTTTAATTACTTGCCCAATAGGTGGAGGTGGTGGGGGATGAGAAGGGGGAGGGCAACTGGCTCTAAAAGATTTATCTTTTTTAGTTATTGGTAATGTTTGTGCATATATATCTGAATTAACATCCCTTTGTTCAACTGGGATTGTACTATTATACACGTCTTCAATAGACTTCCATGCATCGTTATAATTTAAACTACATTCTTCATTATCACACAAGCCAAGATAACTATTATAACCATTAGGTGTGCAAGCCCAAGAATGACGATTGCCTCGTACATTTTGCAGATCCTCTTGACTAAGGCTCTTCTTTCTAGCTATAGAGCTATTTGAAAACGTTGTCAGATTTTCTGCTTTAAGATCTGGGGTACTAGAAAACTCTTTGTGAACTTTTAATGTAGCCTCAGTTAATTTTGATCTTGATGCCCTTGAACGTTTCATTTCAGCAACACTTCCATATACTTTTGGAGGACGGCTATCAGCTCTTGATCTAGTATTTAAAGTATGGCTTCGAAGATGCCTTTTAGATCCCTGCCTTGCAAAAAACTGTTCTAATTCAGCTGCTGACACTCTCTGAGAACTTGGTCGAGCTTTGATTGAAGCAGTTTTAGTCAAATGGGAATTAGCAGCTTTCATTGCTGCCTTATTTGGAATGCTTTCAACAGAACTGCTTTTGGTAGACCTACCTTCGGAGTCATACTCATTCAAAGTTCGATCAAGGGATTCTAAAAAAAAAACACATGCATATAAATAATTATATTTTTAACAAACATACACAAAAAAACTCGATCACAGTAAATTAAATATTTCTACTCTTTTCAGAAATAAGTTGTAGAAACAATATAAATAAATTCAATAAATACAATTTTTAAAAGCAAGCTTTTGTCAGTGTTCTGAAAAGTTTGCTTTTTTAATCTAATTATACCTTATCTTTTCATCTATTATTAATTTTTATAAACAATATGGAATCTTTAAACCTTTTGTTAAATTCACTATATCATGTCACTGCTCATATGAAATAAAAATATTAAGTTATTTGATTACTGACAATCCAAATTTTTAAAAATTAAACTACAGTATTGCCTTTGAGAATACATAAAAGCACACATTTTCAAAAGTGCAGTACATAAAGATGAAAAAATTCAAAAACAAAAAAAGGATAACAAAATTCTATCTTTTCAAATATACAAGTCAATTTACCTAAAAGAGTGAGAGAAAAAAATGTTTTTTTTAAGGAATAAAGTTTGTCCTCCTCTCAAACCGAAAATTTATTCTAATAACAACTCAAAAAATAATACAGAAAATATGTTTATAACCTTTTAAGAATTTATAACCTTTTAGTGTGCAGTTTATTAATAATCTCAAGAGAATTTTAAAGGTTAAAGAACTTTCCGACAAATATTCGACAAATAATAACCTGAAAATTATATTTTTTGTTACACTGAAAGAGAAATTTTATGCTTACAAAAATATAAAAAAAAACATTTTAAAGTGAAAACTTGGATTATTTTTTTAAAGTCTAGTTTTTAAAAACCCATTTTTGGGGGGAGGATTTTCCATTCACAACATGAATTACATGTATTCCTCTACTGTAAAACAGGAAACACGAGGACTGTGTATCCTAATCAGCAATTGTTTAAGAATATCATATTTTATGTCGATATTTCTTAAAATTCGACTAATTTCATTATTTTACATATTCATAATCACATAATGGAGCCTAGATCAGAGATATAAATATCGCGAACGCTTTCTGGACTCTAATCTGTTAGCTGATTCTAGAATTTTTAGGCTATCATATATTTCTTCAGATAAAAGTGCTTCCTCACGCAGACAAGGGTGACAAAAAGAATGATTTTCTGCATGATAGAAGGAAATGGTTCTAGTGTATATTGACTTATAAACAGCATCGAACTAACATTTTAAATGGTTGTATTAATAATGCTGAAAAGAAATGGAGCAGAAAAAACATGGAGAGATATTAACTATCATTACAAAGAGAAGTAAGTAGATGAAAAAAATTTCGATTTCTATTAAAGAAAACTTCAAATTAAATATTATATTTTCCAACTGAAAAGCTTTATAAATACCTATTTCAGCAAGCCCTGCAACCATGGATCTTGCTCTTACTCGTCCAACTGACAGAGTAGTTTTTGGATCCCTCTTAGGTGGAGTAGGAGCTGAAAATAGAAGTATAAAATATTGTAAAATACTGATTTTCGACAAAAGAATTTTTTTTGAAAAAATTGTATTTTAATTTCGAATTTATTATCGAATCAGAAGCAATTACGAATTAATAGTTCTTTTCAGAAAAAAATATTCTTTCAAGCCACATTTAAAAGCCTTGCAATTTGAAGTGTGTGTGTGTGTGTGCGCGCGCGCGTGTGATGCTTGTGGTAAATGCATATATTTGGAAAATCTCGGTAGTCGTTGCGAAATAATCAATAGTTTCTTTTTATAGTAGTCTTAAATATTTCTGAAAATCGATGAAGAGATAAATGAATAATTTTTCAATGGTTCCACTTTATGACCATTAAGAGAATTTTAAGCAAAGGCATTGAGTATTATTAGCAAGGATCAAACTGTAAAAAAAAAAACCCGCAAAAGCGAGAAGTCGAACTTTTTAAACTTCGAAATGGGAAACACCCGACGGCAGCATTAGCACGGCATTTTAATGATGGTAATGAGATTGAGCATTTATCAGAACTAGAAAAATGAAACACTTTATTACTTGAAAAATGTGGAAGAAAGAATTCACTAGATATATGTATATAAATTGAAAATTACCTCCCCATAAAAATTTCAGCCATCTAATATGGCTTGAACTAAAGCCAAATTGAGGTAAAAATTGTGAATTTCATTTTGTATTATAAGAATTATTCGAAACATCCGATAATAAAAAATTATAAAAGTGTGTACAAGTTTCACTTTTTTAAAAAATAAGTCATTAGAGGATTTTAAAGTGCGCGTTTATTTTAGGAAGAATTTGACAACATTTACTTTAGGAAGAATTAGAAAGCATTTAATTTAAAAAGATGTAGGGATTTTTCACAACCCAAAACTAAAAAAACTAAAAATAAATAGTCTTTCTATAGACGTGAAAAATTGAAGGAAATTCTATTACATTCACTTTGAAAACCACGAGGGCTATTTTATAATAATTTTGCAATTTCTGACAATGGTTAAATATTCAACATCGCTATTCTTCTATACATTTCTGAATCACACTTTAATACATGTTTATTATGAGCAGTATTTTAAAAGTTACAATTTACATGAAAACTGAATGTGATTTAGTATTGCTCAACAAAAGTTGTTGAAATTAATGAATTGATTTTTAAAAGTAGAATAGAAATTTCTACTCTTGACTTAAAATATTTGATTAGCATTCGGTTTATATCGAATTAATATGTAAATTTTAGGAAACATATCTTCGAAAATAATATAAAAAGGAAAAAAATGGCTAAAAATAATTAATGAACCATGCTAAAGTATGGATAGAGTTTGAAATGAGTAGCAATACATACATATCCATCAGAATGATATATTTCAATAAATATTGTAAAACAACATAAAATTTATAATTGAGTGGTTTGCTTTTATTTTAAGAGATGTCAAATTAAATAAAAGAAGATTTAGATGAAAGGATATTAATATTAATATAAAACAAAAGTCCTTTAAATGTTAAAGATAAATCAGATAATAACAAAAGAGCATTTAAGAAATAAGTCATATGTTTGCAAATTTAATACTCTTTCAATATTTAATAGAGATATTACCGCACAGTTTTGATTAATAAAATAATATATGAGTAAGCACAAGAATTAAGTTACAAACAAATAAATAGAAGATTATGCATTATTGATATACAGCCAAAAGAAAATCCATCATGCATTAGGACTGCAATAATAAGAAATTCGAATTAAACAACCATTTAACTGCAATTATCTCTAGTAATTTATCTGCTTCTTATAGTAAGACTTTTATTTTCAAAATGTAATAATTCTGCAGTTTTCACACTTGCTTTAAAAACAGAAAATAATTTTTTTCCCGCAAAACCCGCCGTCACTTACCTTTCTTACCAGCGAGTTTTCTAGGAAGTGTAGCACATTGGCGATATGGCAAAGGAACATTTTCAACCGATGAAGCAACAGGTGGGCTTTTCAATGTTACAACTGTCATTGCAACCAGATTTCCAGATTGCTGAATTATTGAAACAACATGTTCATGTGATGCTTGAGAAACATCTTGACCATTAATCTGGTAAAAAATGAAAATGTAAGCAAATGATGTGCATATGAATATATATGAATTACACCTACTGAAATCGTAACACAGTGGCTAATTTCTCAGCCATTAAATAAAGGCATAAAAGTCCAATAAGATAAATGTTTTTAATGAAACAGAAGTTATATTTTGTTATTTCTGCAAATCCTCAGAAGATTACAAAATCTCAATTTCTATAGAGTCCTCCAATCTTATTAGTCGTATTTATCAAGACAGTTTTAAAGCATTACTATTTTAAATATTTAAAGTTCAATTCTTTTGCTACAAAATATGCTTTACTCATACTTTATTATGTAGAATTGAAATTTAATCATTTTAGGGTATTTTAGATTATTTCAAGGGTTAGTTAAGGGAGATCCTCAATAAAAGAACATTTTTAATAAAGGGAACTGCTTATCAACCTCAAATCTTGCAATTGAAAGCTTCAAACTAGATTTCGAAATTTTCAGTTTTAATAGCAGAGAAATTTGTTTTATTTAAAATAAGAATTTCATAAAATTATTTTGCTAAATATGACTAATAGGGCAAAAAGTCCAAATAAAATATACATTTCATAAATTTTTCATTAATATATTTACTGAGTCAGAGATTATAATTGTTTCTTCACTTACAGAATTATTTTCCAATTACAAATTTAAGTCTATTTTCATTTAATTAATTACTTAGAAATAGATATTGGGCTATTATTAGAGGCGATATTCTTTTTATATACACGCACGCACGCACACAGACACACACACACACACACACACACACACAGAGAGAGAGAGAGAGAGAGGCAAATATACATATATTTGCTTCGAAAGAATCAAAAATGCCTTAAAATCACATATCATATTTAGTTCTTTATGTAGTTTTGTTCGAAATATAAGCATACTTATGGTGAAAAAAAATTTCCTAATGAAAATACAGAATTCCAATTCATACAAAGATAGACATTTTATTATATTTACAACTGAGTATTATTATTATTATTTCGTTTGAAAACGCCATTCACTCAATTCGAATAATTTCAAAAAAAAGTTGCAAAGAATCGAAAAACATTCAATTCTTTTCGCCTCTCCTGAATTTAAAATTTAAAATTTTTACCACCAGGTCTTAGGGCTAATCTATGAACCTCAGAATGACTGAATAACCTGCATCATTAGCTACACAGCTAACAGAGAAAAAATTCACTTCCTCTTTCTGAACATGACACTTGAAAAGAAATATCGAGCAATACCTCTAAGAGTTTGAAGTTGAAAACTTAGAAGTTTATTTTTCTTTAGTGTAGTGTATCATGGACGATGTATTATCCTCAGGTTGGTACTGGTAATAAATAATGATTTAATATTTGTAAATGGTTTGATCTGTATTTCATTAGATCACCAGTATTTCATTAAGAGTAGATCCCTAAACGTTTTTAAAAGAAAAATAATAGTGTTTTCGTTTAATATAATTTTTCAGAATGTACAAAACCGCTCATCCAATGGGCAGGCCGTGACTTCAAGGAATAACTTATACAGATACAAAATATTTTCTCACGAGAAATCATAAAAAAACCCGATACTACATATTTAATTGAATTATTATTAATGATAATAAATTTATTTGTGCGTTTAATAACATATTACCTTAAATATTCACATCAATTAAATAAATCCAAAAATAGTAGTACCTCTAATAAATAGTCTCCTTTTTTTAATCCAGCCAGATCAGCTACACCACCTTTGTTTACATCTTCCAAATATTGACTAGGCCAAGATACATTTGCTTCCTTTTCCATCAGAGGACTGGAAGCTAAAGTAATACCGACAATAATTATTAACATATCAGACGCCCATATTATGGTTAAGAAAAAATTAAGCGTTAATTTTAAGCTAAAAATAGACAAAAAGAAAATAAACACACACAAAAATATGTTTAATGCTTGTTTCCTTGCTAAGGATGGAAAAATACTACTAAATAGACTTTGCAATGCACAAAAATTGTTGTAAAAATATGCTAACAGACCAATTTCTATATCACTTTTATATCACCTCATACATATTGGGGAAGTGTTGACCCTGAAATTTAAAGTCGCTGAACTGTTCTGTAAATACACTCTCTAAAATGCTGCAGGAAATTCAAAAAACGGTGTCTGTATTCTTCTGCACTAAGACAGTTTAAAGATTTCATACAGTATAGCAATTAAACCAGTATTACGATTACATGCAGTATAGAAGGTAGACCAATATTAAGACTATATGTAGTATAAAACATCAACATTTCAAAACTATAACCCTTTCTTGTTAAAGAAAAAGTTCATTCTATAAGAAACCTTAATATCTCGAGTATAATGGAGAGCAGATAAATTTTCATTCTAGTTCGATACTGCACTACTTCTAGGCTATCTTAAATGTTCAATATCTAACAATTCTCTTCTCTTTTTTTACAAAAAATAGAAGTTGAAACTGTTGATAAATCAAGGTGAACAACAATAATTGTGTTTAGAAATATTTCTGTCTTGTCATTATTGCTGAATGTACTAATTTATAGATATTTGCCGCTGATAATTTTTTTTGTATTTAATAAACTTGCGTTTTAAAAATAAATGTCACCATCTACATTTGAAACAAGTCCCTTCAAATTTAGAAATAAACATACATCTGCATATTTTGTAGATGGAAGCATGAAACTTTATGTATAGATGATGGATGTAAGAAAAATGCTTTACTAACTGATAGTTTTACAATATGGAGATAACATATTTTTTTAAAAAAACTTTCTATTATCAACCTGTTCTGAATCCAAAGTGTATCCACACAATTGAAAACCTTCTTTAAGGAAACTTTGTAATTGGTAATATAAGTCTAGGTGCAATATTTAGGGAAATATGTACCATTTTCCACTTTTTGATAAAACCTTTTGTAACTAGTGATTATATTTATAGAAAACTTTTTAAAATATCACCGTGTCATTTCCGCTGAAAATAAATGGTTAATAAAATAAAAAATGGTCTTTATTTAAGAGCATAAATGAAAGTATATGTATCCTTACATCCAAATTATCAAAATATGGAAACTCCAAACTTTTCAGATCACAAGTTGTGAAAATTTTCGAAACTGTAATCATGTAATACCACTCACTTTTTCTTCCCTATCCTTTTCAACAGAAAGGAACAAAAATTTAGTTTATTTAAACTGAAATCCTGTGAGTGCAGTTATGTGATCTTATAATTCTGAAATTCTGTGTCACGAAATCGAGATTTCACCAGCATGCCTTCAAACAGAATATAAAAATGGTAATAATAATAATAATACAACTTTTTCAATTTTATTTTTAAAATTCATTATTCACTTTAAAAAAGTTTTTTAAAAATTTCTTTATTAAAGATAGTTTTCATGTTAGCATGTTAAATATACATAATTAATTGCAAAGATGCTGAAAATTTATTAATACATTAAATGAATATTATATATCAATGCGCACAGATAAATGTTATTTACATTGATATTATTTTTTAATAATCATGGAGTTTAATACTTTCACATCAGCAGTTTGTATTGGGAAAATATGGAGAAAGGATGCTAAATATGCCATCTAATTGAAGTTGAAAGTCACAGTGACCTTTTCCAACAAAAGACAATACTAAATTCTGAGTAATTACACTTTTCATGTGTAACTACTCAGTGTGTTCATATTTTAAATAACAAAATTGACCAAATGAATAAATATATTAATTTAATACCTTTTGCTCCACGTAATACAAATCCAAAACCTTTCTTCCCTCTATGTAGAATTACAGTCCTGGGCTCTCCAAACCTATTGTAATAGAATCATATCATAAGTAAGATAATAAGGTTTATCTACAATATAAATAAATTATTTTAATGTTTTCATAAAATAAAGTCCAAGTGAAAAGAAATATCCTTCTGTAAAGCAAGAAAATGTATCAAATGATTTATATAAGGATCTTCATTAATACGAAAATATGAAAACTGAGTAAGAAGAGAAATTTAAGTGCAGCCAATTGAAATAATATATTGAACAAAAATGATCAGTAAAATTTACAAAATGAAACATAGCTAAATAGTCCTTGGTAAAACGGATACAGAGTTATCATACAGTCGTACAACCCAAACTCAAAATTTGTGAAAATTCCAAAATATATATTAATGAGAAATTATTTAAAAATCTAAAAAAATAATTTTCTGCAATATATGCAAAATGTTTGAGACTGCTTTGAAATATATATAGTAGGTAATACCGTGGACTTTAAAAATCTTTTGTTTGATGCAAAATAAAGAGGAATTTTCCTTAATAAAAATAAAATTCTATCTTTAAGAAGTATTTTGTAACTTATTCTTTTGAAAAATGGGACCGCAAAAAGGCATAAAAGAATCTATACTCCTAAAATGTTCGTCTAGTTCATGAAAGAAAGAAAATTGCTAGATTAACTTAAGCGATGTTCTTAGATTTCTTCTTGAAAAGTCATTTAAAAGCTTCTGTTTGTGGAATAAATCGCATCCTAATAAAGAGAACACATTGAATACGAGATAATGAAAATGTGCGTTTATAAAAAGATAAAGTATTTTTAAATCTGCACTATATGCACAAGGCTGATGTTCGAAGTTCCTCTTTGTTTCTCAAAATAATTCTACTTTTAGTCAAGTCCATATTTATAATTTATTTAATTCAGCCCTTTCAGTGTAAAATAGTTTTGAAGGGTTGTGCGACTTTTCGATAACTTTGTATAACTACTCTAGAATAACTAATATATATTTTGACTTTCAAAGAAAATTCGATACTCCCTGCTCTTCTTTTATGAGCTCCAAATCTGCACTCAAATAAAATCCCAATTGGGTTCGATATAAAAGTATGATAGTATAACATACCTGACAGTGAAAAAATTGTCAATCCTTTTTCAAAGTTATTATAATAATGACTTCTTTTATGAAAAATAATTTCCAAAATTCGGAAATGATTTTAAAGTTCAAAATAAATCCCTTCAAAATGTAAAATAAAAGCTTTTTATAAAAACTTAAGTCAAATTCTCTTAAAATAGAACTAACTCTTTACAAATTGTGTGAAATGTAAGAAATTATATCATGTGCATACACTACTCTTTCACTTCTAATAAACTACTGAAAGCAGGCATTTTGAAATGCCCTAGAAAATAACTAAAACAAAGCTCTATGCAACTTATATTTCAATCTGCAAATACTGAAGCCTCCTAGAATCCAATAGCGATCAGATTAAAGTCTATGACCCTGGCATACATTCAATACAATGCAACATATGATATTGCAAGCATTATAAGTATGTAACCCTTTAAAATGCCATTTTTTTTCTAGTCATGGTATATTAAAATAGTTTTAGGATTAAGACTGATTTAAGTATAGGGATTCCTTAAGCTTATTAAATAAATTTTATTTATTTAATAAATTAATATGGCTAAAATTTACAACCCAAGATACACCACTGTATGTGAGGTAAGGAACTAAAACATCTAAGTTTTTGTCTAATTACAAAATTTGTCAGGTTAAACATATAAACATATATTGCGACCCTTCAAATATTTTATTCATAAACAATTTTAAAGAAAACGGAAATTGTACATCTAAGAAATGCTTTGATAAATTCTAACTGAATAAAAAGCTTTTGCTTTGTTTTGATTTTGTCTTTGGATGCATAGTAAGGAGTGATATACTGTATTCCTAGTAATCATTTAGTTCCTCAGCCATTAACCAGATTTTTTACCATAACAGCTGATATTAGTAAAAAATTAATGATTAATCATGTCATTAATCTATCAAAAATTGCCGGAGTTTATTGAAATAGATGATCGGAAAGTATATCAATTAAACATTTTTCTAAAAATTTAATTGTTTTTGAAGTTAACTTGGGTCGATTGCTGAGAAAGTTTATGGCTTTATCACTTTACTTTATGAGAAAATGATCTGCTATGGTATGGTAAGATCAGCGTTTATTCAATGTAGCACTTCTTAATACAATTCCGAAGACGTACAAAGTCTCGATAAGACAATTTAATCTGCCTGTAATTCTGTTTCTAAAATTGTGTAAAAAAATTTTATGTAATGTTTCAGGAATGCAATCTCTCAATATATTAAATTTAATATAACAAACAGGAGATTCAAAAATCATGTAACTGCTTGCTGAAATTGTAGCGCAACATTTAACACGTTTTATAAAAAAAAAGATGTATGGCATCATGAATTTTGTTGAAAAACTTATTTAAAAAATTAAAAAAAAAATACTTATGCTTATTTTGATCAAGTAACTAAAAATGGCGAGCACAATATTAATTAACTTAATTAACAAAAAAAAACATATTAATGGTAACAAGCATAATTCGAAATTATTTTGGTCAAATGTGTAATTATTCTTTTTCTACTTCTCCTCTACCATGACATCATTTTTGAGAGTTTTACAAATGATTCATTTCACAAAAGGGAAGACTATGAGATAAAACGTAGCACCGGAATTATAGTTTTAAAAAATCATTAAAGCATTGCTTAATGACAGTTACGAGGATCATTTTGGAAAATATGGTGAAACTGAAAGGCTTAAAAAGACTGGAAGTATTTTACTTTTAAAGCAATTAGAATCAAGTTTATGAATTAAAAATAATTATTATTATGAAGAATACAATAGTTTGAATACCACTTTATGAATACGAAAGCGATAGCGATGCTTGACTAAAGAGTGAAAACCTTTAATACATAAATATTGAGGACTCTGATTTGCTATTCATCTTTTTACAGAAAAGTATTTTTGGTGTTGAAAAGTGTAATTAGCAAGAATGAAAGTAATCGTGGATGTTTAAGAGTATTTACAATAAAAAAATTTAATTAACTAGATAATTAAAAAATATATTAAAGTTACTAACGCTTTCCACCTTCTTGGGATGGTACTGACTCGTTTAGCACATCTCTCTCTTCTTCCTTCGACTCTTGGGTATCCCACAGACTGCAAGTTATCCAAGCGTGAGTTCACTTCTTGCACGCATGATACAGGAAAATAACCAACCTGACCAGAGGGCAGCTTACCCAATAATAAACCGTCTTCTGCTTCATTAATGACTATCAAAATAGATGCAAATAATGCAATGTATTTTCATGCATTGAAACATATGCTAAAATCATGCATATATATACACATAGAAACATCCTTATGTATTTTGTACGCATTTGTGTTTTGGTAATAAAAAGTGTTAAACAGTTACTCATGTGAAAATCAAATTAAATAAGAGCTTTAATGATTATTTATAAATAAACCTCCCAATCAGATGTTATACAAAATTACATCTAAAAAAAGAGAGTAACCCTATTTTTCTCATCTTAATTCCTATTGCAAATATTTTAATGATCTAGACATAATAATTACTGTTTAATATTTAGACATAAAAATATAGCCTAAATAGTTGACATTTTTACATCCATTTAGAAACAGATAAAAAAATGTCTGCACACAAACTTAATTTTTTTTTACAACCATTTGTCCAAATACTCTTCCAAGTTTTTCCTGAAAAATTTATGAACTCAAAAGTTGCACTGCACACACACCAAAATTCTTTAAATTTCCTATTCGTGACATACAAATTAATTTTAAAGCATAGAAAGTTATTTATCAGATCATTACATTAACTGAAAAAACCTGACAAACCATAGAGCACAGTTAAGTTTAAAGAAAAACATTTTTTTATGAAATATTTAGAAACACTCTAACACTGACATATTCATTAAAAAAGAAATGTAAATATGGCTTACTTTCCACTGTATCACCATAAGACAACTGTAGATGGCCAGGAGCTCCAGAACTGTAACTAGATACACAAACACATTTGCTTCCCGGTAGGAAGGAATCATAAAAGGCATGATGCTCTGGACCTGATTCATAACTAGCAGCACTGTTACTAGTACATACTCCCGAAGAATCACTAGTAACACTTTTTTCTAGAGAAAATAATTTTTTGTCAAGATTTTCAGTTACACAATAATTTTAAATTTTATACCATAAAAATGAAATAAGCTTTTAACGTGAAATATATATAGAGAGACATTTCAATACATTCTTTATATATATTTATAATAATGAAATCACACTTTCTAATTCAAACAAAATGAATCTGCTTTGATTTTCATCAACTTTTTACAAAGATTTATAAAATAAAATACAACAAAGTTTTAAATAGAATAAAAATTTAAATAAATCAATATAAAATATAACATTCAAAATTTATTACCTTATTGCAACTTAAAGAGCTGAAATGAATATATCACAATTTGGCAAGAAAAACATTTTCTTCGAAAGTAAATTGTGAAACACTGAATTGTGTATATTAATAAATCCCTATCAGAATTATATTTTTTCAAATAACGAATCTTAAAAAGCAGAAGGGGGGTTTATACATTTAGTTGATTCGAAATTCACATCTATATACAAGTGAGGTACTCTTAAAAAAACTATAAATCTGCTGGTGTTATAGAAAAAAAAATATTGAGAAATACTTTTTTTAAAATAACATACATTGAAACACGAAAAATGGATTATTGTTCAAAGATATTTGAAATTTGAAAGGAACGTATTTGATATATGAAAAGAACGTTGAAACCTCAGAATGAAATCTAATGATTCAAAATCTCCTTCCAAACAACATCCGTAGTTTTAAAAAATGTTACAGAATTTCAACAAAAAATATCTTGTTATACGTATTTTCTTCAGTACCTGTCACTACACTTCCAGAGGCAGTGTCTTCACTATCTTCTCCACTAGGCTGTGTGCACGTGGAGGATGAACCGGTGGAAGCGTCAGAAATGCACGAGATAGAAGAGAAAGGCGGTAATGAACAGTTTGATGGACAAGGTGAAGGAGGCTTCATTCCCAGGTTTAAATCTAGGCGTGGGTCACTATGCGTACGACTAAGTGTAGGTACTGGAGCAATGCTAGCTCGTCTTCTTGGATTATATCTTGGCATTTCACGATATGGCACTAAACAGAAGAAATTTTTCAAATTTTTATTGAAGACCCCAAAATCAATATCAGCAAAGATTATACATGTTCAATGAAAATATGACAGTAAACATCATTTTTTAAAATGTATTGAGCGATAAAATGAAGTTATAGCCCTCCATAAGATAAAAATGAGATAATGCATTAATCAAACATGTTAAATCGAAGGAGAAATGATTGGCACAATTATCAAAATGACCTTGGGGTAATTTGATTGCATAATTTTAAATGATACATTACAAACTTGATTACATAATTTTAAATGATACATTACAAACTTGATTACATAATTTTAAATGATGCATTACAAACTTGATTACATAATTTTAAATGATACATTACAAACTGCTGTATTAATTCTTGATTATAAAATAATAGAATATTCTATGAACTAAATGCATTTCCAGAGAATATTAAAATTTAAAATAATTGATATCAAATCGAAATTATTTTATTCTATAATTTAATTCACAAAATTTTGTTTAAAACCTTTTGCCCTTATAAAAGTAAATTGCTAAAGGAATAAAATATTTTACATATACTGAGTTAACAGCAATATATTCTTTTCTGGATTCCAGACATATAAATGACTAACAAAAAAATCTCCAAAACAGCCAGTATAACGAATAATTTTAAGGGTGATTCACCTTAGGTTCGAGTATTCATTAAATATTTGACCAACAATTTGCAACATTAATATACATAAAACTCTAACAGTACAGCAAAATTAATGAATCACGTAAATCAATTGATATTAATTGGTAATGATCCTATTTCTTTGACACACAGATATTTCCAATAAGAATATAGCATTTCATCAAATTTAAGCTGATTCTTATTGTCCTAATTTATTCAAACATGATAAAACTGCATTAAGATCGTTTTTCAAAACAATTTAATGCAATTGCTTTAAAGCGAATTATCATCTCCATTTTAAGAATATAATTTCTCAATATAAAATAGGGAAAAGCGATTAAAATGGTGAAAATAAGCAAAGATAAATGATTGCAAAAGATAGATAGAGAGAGAGAGAGAGTTTAAAATATGAAAAGTGGAACGCAATCCTCCGAATATTTCAAACATATTAGTACTATCAATAACTGAATTCGAAAGATCAATGATATTATAATTAAGTTAAGAGTTTGAAAACAGTTGATGATATCATAAATAACACAGCATTGAAAGAATTCATGCAGGAAAATTATAATGTGGTGTTTAAGTTAAATTTTTGAAAAATCGCGAAAGTTAAATGTAAATTCCAACCTCTATTTTAAAATTACTTAAATTCACATTATTCCTCATTATAAAGTTTTTGAGTAGTTAGATATCATTCAATGAATAAACAGTGAGAATTAGTTCGATTTAAAATTCCCTGCCAATATCAAAATCATATTTTTACCATTAACTGATTTATCGCACACTTTTATTATGAAAAAATTAAATGGCTGAAAATTTACAAATTTTCCACATACCAACATCTTCCGGGTTGTGATTTCGGATAAGATCACCAAGGGTTAAGTTTCCGGCAATGACAGCGACTTGATAAGGGTTTTGGTTTGCAAAATTCAGTGCATTTTTATCAGCTCCCCTAAAGAGGAGTACCCTAGCACAGCTTTCTTGATCATTCACAGCACAAACGTGTAAAGGCGTATTTCCACTCGCATTGCGGGCGTTCATATCAGCTCCATAAAATAACAAATGCTCAAGATGCTGAACCAACCCATGTTTGCAAGCCTAAAACAGAAAAATAAACAGTTTATATTTAACATTAAATAACACTTACAACAACAATAAAAATTCATTTCATTCACACACAAAAAAAACTGAAATATATAAAAAAAGATCAACATTCGAAGAGAATGAGTGTGAGGGAATTCATTTCTGGCGACAAATATATCCGCAGTAATTAATTGTCTATAGTTCCACTGTACTTTTTATAACAATGATGAACAAATATATGAAGAATACATACCTGATGTACTTCTTGCCAACCCTGTGGATCACAGGTTCCAATAAAAGCATGATCGTGTAAAAGAATTTCTGTAAGCTGATGGTCACTAGCATGTAGCAATGTATAATATAATGGTGTTAATCCTTTGCTGTCCTTGTAATTAGGAGAAGCACCAAGATCGAGAAGTGTCTGGAATTTGATGAAATATATATGTTAGTGTATATATCATTACAGGATAACACAGGTTTTTGAAATTTTAAGTTAGACGTGTGTGTTTTCTCCATTTTATTTTCTTTACTTTGTTCTTGGAAAGAATGAAATTTTAAATAAACCTTTGTATAGCATATTCAATTTATTTTTAATGTATATACAAAATGATCATAAAAAAACTTTCCCATCATACGAATCACTAATAGCTTACCCACTGCAAATTGCATAATTCTCGCTTATTAATATCATTTAAAAACAATTATGAACTGTAAAAACCAGAAAGCCTACAAAATTTTTATAAAAATGCTACTTTACCATGTATATGTTAATAAACCTTTTGCCGAATAGTTTCTTAGACACGAAATTATAAGTATGACCCAAACTAAAAAAATCTTAAGAATAACACACACACACACACACACACACACACACACACACACACACACACA
>JAOUZG010003472.1:130071-170261 GCA_026289955.1 Argiope argentata
CACACACACACACACACACACACACACACACACACACACACACACACTAACAGTATAACAGTACCCGCACGGCGTTTCCCGTGGTATAGCATCCAAGAAGAAAAATTAGTTTTAAATTTAAATCTATCCTCTACCCGATATGACGTGGGCATGTTAACCAACATGAAACCGAAATAACAATATATTTAGAAATTATGAAAAAAAGCAACAGAAATTTTTTTATAGCACACATTCAGCAAAATTTAGACTGTTACAAAGGTAAAAATATATGTCCGTAGACAAAACACAGGTGATCATTTCGAGGTTGGATTTCCTTCTTTTCGGTATAATGAGATTTGAATCGCTATTTAAAATCAGCAGTAAGCAAAGAAATGTATTGCATATGCATACCACAGCTCTTTCTATCTGCAAATGCGCAGCTTGAGGCTTCTGCTAATGCGCGGATAAGTTAAAATCGCAATTATAAAACTCCCCTTTTTATTTTGATATGATTTTAATGTACTAAAACCTTTCGCTCTACAAAATGGTATAAATATCTCCAATATTAGTTAACTATTTCTCGAGTTTTTGTGGTTCTAACATACAGACGCTTTTAGGAGACTTCATTTTATATTATGTATAGATACACAAATATATACCTTCAGTGCTTCCAGGTTGTTCTTCTCAACTGCTTTATGAAGAGCTGTCAGTCCATCTTTAGTCCGAAAATCTAGTAAAGCTCCGCCATTAATTAATGCCATTATAACTTTAGATGGTTGCTTCAGTGCAGTGGCCAAGGTTAATGGCGATTCTGAAGAATAAGGTTTTGTAGAGTTAACCATTTCAATTATAATTCACAAAAATTACGGACAAAATGATTTTCCTTAAAAAAGAAATTGAGGAAACACTAGCATTCAATGAAACCACTTTAGAATGCTTCTAAGGACAGAGAAATCAAATTTAAAAAGTGTGGAATACAGTTCTTACAAAAAACATCCTTTTCATACATAAATATTATCAAAAAAAAAGTATAATAAAGGCATTTCAATGAAATAACGGGAGGGAAAAACAGTGATTATTATTGTGTTTTTTTTATTTGTTTCTGTAATTTTCATATATTTTTATATTTATAAAATTTGGTACTTCTTTTAGGCCTTAATTTCGCGTCACAATTGGGTTTATATTCAGACAATAGTCAAACATTTTGCAGAAAAAAAATCAATTTTTGGAATCCTTACCTGATGGCAACATTTGAGAAAGTCATTAGGTGGGATTTCTTATTAGTTTTCTTCCTCCTTCGATTTAATTGATAATTTTCTACTTCCGTTTTTGTTTGTTCGTCTTCCGTTTTGTTTTGTTCGTCTGTGTTTTAATAGTAGCAGCATAAACGCTCTCTAAATACATTTTTTTAATATTATAGTTGGCCTGTTCATTTTTCTGTAATACTTTAAAATGCTTATAAAATTGTTTACTTCCAATTTATATATATATCGTAAAAGATACTTCTTTAATGATCTTTCCCTTTAAAATCTGGAATATATGTATGTAAAATTGCGGTCGAAGCTGAATATGTGCAATGAAATGTTCGAAGACATGCACTAATGAAACTCCATTTGAATTTTTTTTTAAATTACAGATTGTTTTAAATGATAATCAAATCATCGATAAGTTATTTCCTTGCCATTCAACTAATATTTATAAATTTTTGTTACGGAAATTATGGATGATTTTCAAATATAGAGTCATGCCAATTAGATTTATTATTTCATAAAATGCTATGAAGTGAGTTATAACAGTTTAGTGAAAATAATTTCATCCGTATTTCAATATGATTTAAGAAAATGAGAGAGAAATTCAACTATATTCTTAGTCTTAGATTTTAACTTTACATCTAATATTCCTAAATTAAATCTTAAAATTGTTCAAGCTAATGATCCTGTTTTTAAATTAAGACATTTTTATACAATTAAAAGAGCAGATGAAGCTATGCTGTTAATAAAAGCAGATATATTTGACTTCTGTAAATTAAATACATAGAATTGACAGATCACAAAAAGCAGCATATATTCTCTATGGTATCATATCGTTTACACTTACTTTATCACAAAACTTTAGTCTTGTAATATGATAGAAGTAAAGCTTCCAATTTTTCACAGATTTTATTAAATTTTTAAATATTATAAAATAAACTGTATTTATGGGTGACATTTTGTTTAATATGCACTGCACACTCCAAACGGCTAAACGCCAAATGCTTAAAATTTCTTTATTTATTAAGATTACAAAACCAACAATACAGAAAAACTCATGAGTTTTTCTGTACTGTTGTAACTTCAAAAGACAATCAATACAGTATATCAGGATTTAAAAAAATGTGTGTTATTGAGATATGAACCCTTCCTCAAATATCTCTGAAATCAATTTTTTAACAGAAATATTGAATATGTGGGCACCTTCAGAAAAAATAACAGAAAGTCAATTTAAACTATTAGAATCTGTTCTACCAATTTAAAAATGATCTGCTCAAAGTTCAAAATGAAATTCTTGCCGCAATAATAAAAACACGAATAATTAACAATACACACAAATCGAATCCATAGTAGGAAATAAAAATTAAATATGTGAGTATTTGAAATTTTTTTAAATAATAAAAGAAATTATAATGCATTGTACCTCCAGTTTCTGGACAGTGAAAATTAGGATCCATTCCTCTAGCACACATCTTAGTTATCTTTTCTACTTGACCACTGTTTACATGGTCTATCATTCTCCGAAGATTGGCCTAAAGTACAATGTTAAAAGAGGAAAGAAGTAAGAACTTATGAAACCACAACAGCAGTGTAAAATTTATGTTAGTGTTTTCAAAACATTTAATATTTTCAGGTTACATACAAGCGTATTTTTAAAAGGTTAAAAGATCAGAAATACAAACATGCACACATAAATGTTAACCGAAAATGCTGAATCCTAAAAGTACTTACACAGTTTGCATCTATAAATCGTGGTACAGCCTTAATAAAAATTAGTTATTTAAAAGAACTTACCCTTTAAGGAACATATCTAATAGCTATATTAAATTTTATTTACACTATTGATATTTAGATAAGTAAGAAGCTTATAAATACACATTTATAACTTTAGCTAAAAATATTATATAGAATTCCATAACAAAATTAATATTAAGCGGTAAGCTCTATTCAGAAAACTTCTGAAATAATTTTCGGAAACAAAAGATTCGAAACAAAAAATAAAATTTTAGGAAGATACTTCAATATTGTGACATATATGCATAATATAAAAAATAATATTCAAACAAAAATAATAATACAAAATTCAAAAATAATTGTACAAAAATAAGACTTAAATCATACTCTATTCCAAATAAGACAATAATAAGACAAAGTGATAAAAATCTCAAGAAAAGAGATAATAATTTTTACATTCTTATTTATCGTGCTATTTTAAAACATTTCCGAATGCATTTTTTTTACATTTATTCATATCTTACAGAGGAAATTTTATGGCTTTCAATCGAAATAGAATTTTATTCAATTTTACTTTTCTTTTATTTCTATATATTGTTCTTAGAGGCATGCTTCCAAATCACAGAGTTTTGTTAAATATAGCGGGCAAATATATGAATACATTTTAACTTCTATGGAAGTTGGTAATAAAAAGCTAAAATGAATAAATTTTTTATACGACTTCTACAGTTTTAAAGTAACAATTAGTAAAATATTCTTTTTATATTCACTTATGCACATTTCTTATGTTCTTTACGTAATTTTTTATGTCTCTATTTACAAAATTTGCAGATATATTCGAAAGCAAATTGAACAATTTAGGCCAATTTTCATATTTTAAGACTGGCGTTTGAACGAATCTCTCCTAATGCATTTCAAAGATAAAAAGAATATTACATTATATAATTTAAATGTTTCAATCAGAAACAATATATTTAATAGATAATGTTTAATTTTAAGAAATGGTTAATTACTAGTTGACATTTTTAAAAAGTATGCCCAAAATGAGCATCTGCACTTATATACTACATTAAGTAATATTATTCTAGTAATGCAAGCATAAACATGCAGTGCTGCATAACTATTACATACGGAATCAATCATCTGCAGGACTTTTCTTGTTATTGAAAGATACCCTCTTTTTTAAACAGAAATATTAATATCACGCATTTAACTGCGGGCAAAGGATTTTATCTTCTTTTTCTGAACTGCTTTTTTTTCCCTCTGGATACCTTAAATATTCAATTTTTCCAAGCTTCTATTTGCGTCATTATTACCGAAATCGCAACTATCGACAAATAAAGAGAACAACAGCGTACGAGAATAGAAAATTTCGTTCAAATAGTGATTATTCAATAGCGTACTAATAAAAAAATATTTTCACTCGACAGTTTTCGGTATTGTAAAATAAATGATCCCATTTAAATTTATGGGGAAAAAAAACGCTTTAAATGTAGCAGTAAACATATACATGCAAATCTTGCAGATAAAAATACAGACTTTATGTCTCCATAGATAAAAGTTAGATACACATTTCATTAATTGAACGTTTACGTTATGGGGGCCATATAACAATTAAAATATTTTATTATCCCTTTCAACAGAAGCCAAAGTGTTTTAATACATTTGTCCACCTTATTTAATAATATTTTGAAACTGAACACCGTTTAAGGAAATAACATTTATTCTATTTTTTGGACCACCCTGTTTATGAATTAAATCTCTAATAGAAAGTAAGATTTCAAAAATCATTTATAGTGGGTTAAAGTAAAGTTTAATCTATCTGTTCGCATATATAATCAACCAAACGAAAATAATTTCAAATTTAATGCAACATTGAAATAATAATATTTAGTGCAACAAAAAATCCTTATTGAGAGTTATAATTCCATAATACTCCACAGAGTTAAAAATTCTTTTTTTTTTTTTAGTTTGCATAGTTTTAAGATACTTGGATGAATAAAAGGGAAAAGCAAACATATTCTAAAAAATTATATAAAAATGATCCAACTGAATAATTAAGAACAAAATAATCAACCTCTCATCATTTTTATCAAACAAAAATCAGAGATAACAATAAAATTCTTTTTAAATAATGCTGTATATTTTAGTGGAAGCTATAATTCTCTATTCTGGTGAAATTTTGCTTGACGCCCAAATAATTAAAACCCATAATTGTGGAATAAATAACAGAATACTTTTTAAATCAAGGTGAAAAATTAGTATGTCCCACTAAAACAATCAAACTGGATGTGGATTGAACAAATAAATGATTTCATTTTACGTTAAAATTCTAAAATTTTCCATGCTTAAGCTAATAAGAAAAAAAAAAAAGGATTTGTTGAATTTAAACAGCGGTAAAATATAAAAGTGAGAAGTTGAGCTTACCCTAGTGTGCAGCTGTTTTATTTGTTTTTCTTCTACGTTCATCATTTTGTATACTCGGCGTTTGTACCTTAACTGAAAAGTATAAATTAACATAATTAAACACTGTGTCATAAGTAATTTTATTTACAATAACTATAAATATGACGAGTACAATTTTGAAGAGAATGAGTTAGAAAAAATCGCAAAGGAAATTATAGTAAAAAACTAGGGAAGAAAGTTAATACTAACCCCCTGTGTACAGTTATTGGAAAAAGATGCATGCATTTAAAACAAGTAATCGTCAAAAGCACATAAAGGCAATATATTTTGTGTAAGGTGACATTTATTTGAGAGATATGGCATACACAATAATTAGAATTTTAAAGAAAAGTAAACGTTTTAATACATTTCAAAATAAATAAATGGTACATTCTTTTATTTTTTAAAATAAGACTTCTAGTTTTGAATTAGAAATATTTCATATGAGGTACATAAATTTGAACTTGGGAAAAAATTAAAATTTTATTAATATTATTTATTTAGCAATTCTTTTGTCAGTTCCTACTATTAGCTCAAACTCTCCCTATATATACTATGTGTATCTTATACAAATTTTCAATCGATAATAAAATACAGTTTATTCGTCCAATCAAGTTCAAGTAAATTTTTTAAAATTTGTAGTGGATGACATTTGATGTTAATACAGTTTTTTCAAATATTAATTCATAATTTTTTTATTTATTAATTAAAAACTAACTTTTTTGCCAGAAATCTTTATTTCCCTGCCCTCAAATACGTAACGAATTTAGTTTGTTTTTTCCCATCGCCGATGAGGTTAGGCTTAACATTTTCCGATCGATTATTTTAAACGATTCTGTTTATTTTCATAATGCTTGAAGTATTTAAAATCAAACATTGTTAATTAATCGATTTTTCCGATTAATTTTGAAGTACTTACGAATTAAAATATTACAGAATATAGAAATTAGAAATTTTTAATCTGTATTGCGTACCCCAACTCATATAAAAATATCACGCATTTTGCATTGCCACAATTGGCTTTAAATCCTCGATTGGCGTTGAAAATTTAACGCTAGCATAATTTTTTGATCAATTATTTATAGTAATCTTAATCGTTAGACCGGAATAGTCTGGTTCGTATGGCGAAGAATTCCCATTCCATGGCTGCGAATTCGAACACCATGTATAGAAAGGAGAATGGAGAATTGCCAGGTGATTCGCTTTCTATATTACCTTTTAATATTGTGATTCTGACATATTTCTATACATATTTATATTAATTATAATTATTTAATAAAGAGTTTGTTAACCTAAGTAGGAATTGATTTTGAAAAACTGTTACTAATGGCAAAAAACAAAGGGAAAATATGTTGTTGCTACTAATGGCACTTGATAACATCAGCGCGCTGACGACTGTCAGCGATTTTAAGCTGAATGAGCGTCTCTTCTTTTTGAAGTCGCGTCAAATAGGGTCAAGAGTACGACTTTGCTACACACTCATCACATTCACTTGCACAGCCTCTTTTCACAGGGGGGCACAGCCACACACTTCACAGATAGTAAACAGAAAAACAACCATGCCCTAACCGGGACGCCAAATCACGAAGAAGACGTACTACCTCTGTGCAGGACATCAGCTAAAGAAAATATTATAACTATCAGATAATTAGACCTCGATATTTTGATAAGTACCCATGTTTTAGACTTCCTGAATATGAACAACCCATTTCTGAAAATATGTCTGTCTTCCGCGAGTAAGATAATTTTAAGAAGAATTAGTGTATAGCCCGAACACCAAATTTACAGACTTTGAACGATATATCCAATTTTGAACGATACATCCAGAAGGAAAGTTTCCTGCCCGAGTGTGCGGATACTCAAAGTTCAAGCGCAAAGAAATGAGTGAATGAAATTCGTTACATGGTTTTTCTAACAGACATACGAGTCAAAATTTGTAACAATCCTGTCAAATGTATGACCACCTATCATTCTATATTCTTGCACACGTGAACGCAATAATTAAAAAACGCAACGACTTAGAAAAAGCAAATTTTGTATGCAGGTTTGAGACCAAAATTCTATATCTCTATGAAAATTTAGATTCTACCAGTCGTAAAGAAGACAACTTACATTCATCCACATTTTTTTTCTTTATATATTAAAACAAAAAGCGCAATATATTGAGCTATTTCATTATAATCATAATCGGACTTCATCATTATATTGGAAGGTTTGCCTTCTAACAATTTGTTCAAATTCAAACTTTTATAACAAAAACCCTAAAGAAGGCACTACATCATCTTCTACAAATTTTAGGGCTCAATTGGTGGGTAATCAGATTAAATGTGTTTCTGAGTTCCGTACTTCTTAATCCTCACTATGGTCTTGACATCAGCACAGTCAATTTACCATAAACATTGATACACTTTTGAAGTGAAATCCTGTATCAATTTCCTAATAATACTGATGTTGTTCTTTCCAATGGCACTTGCCATAGACAAGTTTACTGACGCATTCAGGAGTTTCAAGCCGAGGTTGCGTCTCTTGTTTCAAGTAGCGCCAACTAGGGCCAAGACTACGTCTTAGATACTCGCGCATCACATTCGCTTGCTCAACACCTTTTTACAGAGGGGCATATTCACATATCTCACAGATAGAACAGAAAAAGAACAACCATGCCCTAACCGGGACTAGAACCTAGAACGCCCAGATCACGGGGAGGACGAATTACCCCTTACCACGTTGACCCTACAATAAAAGATCTAATTTAAACTTCTAACTTACCTCGACATAACCAATAGAAGAATGAAATGGATAATCAGCTAACGGTCGTTGTTCATCGAGGAACTTTCCAGCTTTGCCATTTATGGGAGGACAAAATATTCCGTAATTAAAGCTTTCTTTCAGTTCCTGAAAGAGAGAATTTTAATCACAAGTTAGCTTTTGTTCGTATAAAAACTAAGATAACATTTCAAAGGACTTGCATATCGGGTAACATACCTTGGGTAATGAATCTATAATACTTTCTTTGATATCCCAAATAAACTCATCTTTTTGAAACTGGAAGTTTTTCTAGAATAAAAAAAATAACAATCAATCACTCAAAATTTTTTTATTCAGATAAACTTGATAACTATAAAGGAAAATCAATGTATTAATAATGCTTCGTAAAAATTCAATTACTAAAACATATTGTTGAACTTATAAACAAAATAAGTTCAACTAAACATTGATTTTTTTGGGGGGGATGAAAAAAATTGATCTTGCAATTCTTTAACCACTTAACAGTTTAATTTTTATTACTAACTAATAAGATGACACCTTCTATTTTGGGAATATTTTATTATTTTGATTCAAATGGAAATCCATCGATTATTTGACTTATCTACGTATTCGAAGTCATTTTAGAATTGAAATATAATTGTTATACAACAAGTGAACAAAATGTATTTTTAGTATTTGGATACTATGCAAGGCAAGTTAAAATTCTCGATCTGCAGTGAGATAATGTTTCTTTCAAGATAAATAGGAGAAATGTCTTACTTTAATTTTGTTTAAAGTCTTCTTTTAAAAATATTTTACACATTTCTTTGATAATTATTTTATTATTCGTCAAAAACTTTGAATAAATAAAATTAAAGTTATATAAATAAGCTGAATGTCGTTACACATGACGAAAACTATAACTAAATCAGGTGCGATACTAGAAATATATGTTCTTTCGAGTAAATGCTATTATTTTAAACAAACGACTTTTAGCAATTTGTAGATGATGTAAATCAATATATAAATCTTGAAAAGAAAAGAAAAAGTATTGAATTGTTACATGAAGTATTTTTTTATGATTATGTTAGAGACAAATGTTTTATATATGTATTTAAACATAGCTCAAAATGAAGTTAAATCGAAATCATTAAAAAACAATAAAATTATGTCAATTAATATAAAGAATAATTTATTTTATGCTATAGCCTTTCATGGCTAATACAAATATTTCAAACGTTGAAAAACTCTTCGAAAAGAAAATTCATCAATGCCGCAAATGCAATGTTTTATCAATAAGGTAATCAATTTTTCTACGATGCGCACTACATTAGAAGACTGCATTGCAGACATCTAGTGCCACTGATGATTCAATGTGTCTGGTAGAGCAAAGCTGTCACTATGGGTCAGAAATCCGAAATTGTTGTGGTGTGAATCACTCTCGCTACAGAGGCGTCGCCAAGGTGATTGGGGAATGATATTCTTTTCACCCCTCGTCATCATTAGCTGCTTAACGTGTGCATATGGTGCCTTTGTAGAACTGTATTTTTGCTGTCTTATATATTAAGCTTGCAAAAAAAAAGTCCTAAATGTCTTTTTTCCTAGGTACTCCTGAAGGGTGCATTTGAAGCATCTGTACATGCTCTTAGCCTCTGGTTGCTACGTCAGTATTTCGTGGAATGACATTTGTCGCACTTGTCAAGTCATAAATTACAGTTAAACCTTGATTAATGACTACCTCGCATAAAGGTTGATTCGCATAGCGAGAAAAACAAAATGTAAAAAAGTGACTAGATTAGCGAGCGATGTTTCGCATAACGAGTGACATGGACGAACGTCAGATACAGGATTATAATATATCGGTTTGCGTTCTGAGTTCATTTGAAAATAACTTATATACCTATACAGAAGAAGTTTAGCCATTTAGTGTGTCGAAGGTGACACCGAAGAGTTAAGAGCAAAGCGCTGTGAAGCCTTAAATTTGTAGGTAGATATAATGTGAAGCCCAAATTCTGTAGCCGAGATAATGTAGCTAGAGGTGATTGCAATAACAATGAGCTGATAGAAGAACATTATCAGAATTATCAAAGAGCTTATGAAGTTGCATTCTATGTCATAATAAAAACTAAGAAGGAGATTTGATCAGGAGAGAAAGGAATAATAGGCGTGGTAGAGCAAAACCTTTCTTGTGAAATAAGAGATGGTTAAAGCAGGGAAATTTATTGCATCGTACGTTGAGAAGCATAACATTGATAAAACAGTGGCTATGCACGTTTCAAATTCATTTATCAATTATGTTGCGCCACAGTATCGTCAAATTTTGAAGGGTAGCCAAAGAAATATGTCTTTAGTCAATTTTTTTGCAAAAAACGTATAATAAATAATGAATAACATTATTACAAATTTGTTTGAGCATTTTTTTTTTCCGGAATGGAACGAATTGCCCTATTTTAAACGGATTCCTATGGAAAAATTGTTTCGGGTAAATTTCCTCACTTAGCGAGTACTTCGCATTTCGAGTAAGATTTGTAAACAAATTATGCTCGTTAAACGAGATTCCACTATATTAGATTTGTTTCAATAGTCTTTAGTAGCTTTAAAATTCAGCTTTACTCAAGAAAATGTACACAAATCATTCTTTATTGGCTAGGTTAATAATTTAACACATCTCTAAAATGTGCAATTCAAATATATATATATATATAGATAGATAGATAGATGTACTAAATAATACTAAAGAATAAACAATTTTAATCTGATATCGCTTGTTGTCGTATTTTAACATTCGCAATTGAATCAAGATCATTGAGATTTTTTTATGAAAAATTTCGAATTGCAAATCGATTTTTCGTCTGTGTTACTGAACTATGGTGAAGAACCTCGGCATTTTATGCACTTCTTTATTTCAAAAATGGATTGAATTTTCTTCACAATGCCCGAAAGCTTCTAAGATTTTGAAAATGCAAGAAAACAATAATGTCTGTTGTTAAAAAGACGCATAAAATAAAAATTTCGCTAGCAGGCATGAAAGAGAATGTGGTTTTAATATTCATCATATACATCAATTTTTTGTTATGAGAGAAAGTGGAGTGAAACTCTTCTGAAATAATGGAATCTGACAGAAGGCAGTTTATACGTGAAAATTACATAATTTACGGGAATTCCGCTCTATATGCGTCATAGATAAGGTGGAATACTTCATCACAATGCTTATGTATCACACGTTTTTATTGATCATTTATACGGGAAGAGTTTCTTCAATAGATTAAAACAATAATTATTTAAAAACAGACTAAGTAAAATTGTTTTCAAGAAAGTCCTATAGATGGCGCCACAGAGGTACCTAACATCGAAAAAGATGTTCCTAGAATTGTTTAGAAATACTGCAGTAAGGGTGCCGGTTCAGGTAAAAACAAAAAGAAAGAAATTTTTGCAACACATCAAGGGAGATATTTTTTTAAAAAATTCAATAACAAAGAACAAGATTTAATAGCTTCTGCATTCTTTTATTTTTTCGTGAAAGTTAAACGATAATTTGATTTGGCATTCAGAAGTTATTTTCATCAATTATATATATATATATATATATATATATATATAAACTTTCATATTAAGAGTAAGTAATGTGTTAAAGGAAAAAGTGGTTTAATGGCTTTGTTTTGTTAATTGAATAAATAGTAACATAATAGGACACTTCACCGCCTAATCACTCATTTCTTGAATCAAAATTCGTGTGTTAAATCCAGAGATTCAGGCAAGAGAAAATGGTATTCCTACGCCCATTCAATATCTAGAAATGAGGGGCAACAGAAACAGCTGCCACCCACTCCCCCATCACAGCTGTTGCATTATGAGTAAGTCACAGGATGTCACTGCTTCCGTTATCCAAAACATGAGGTAACACAGAAGGTAGGGTGAAAATAATGCGACAGTGATGTAACAGTTTAAAAGGACAATATTGCATTCGAATTCAAAATATGCTTGAAGTTGTACATAATAGAAAATAAGACAATAATTCGTGGGTGATAGTCAATAAAATAGTTATTTAAATACACCTGTTAACATTTATTCGAAACCAAAACAATAATTCATGGATGAGAATCATTAAAATGGTGATTTAAAATCACCTGTTTTGCGGTTATTAGAAAATAGAGCAATAATTCATGGATGAGAATCATTAAAATGGTGATTTAAAAGCACCTATTTTGCGGTTATTAGAAAATAGAACAATAATTCATGGAGGATGATTAATAAAACAGTGATTTAAAAGCCCTTGTTACAAAATAAAATCACCGATTATAAAATAAAACAGTAGTTCTCAATAAATAGTCGTCCAAACGGTAATTTAAATGCCCTTCTTTTACACATATTAGAAAATAAAATTTGCAATGTAATGCAATCAAAAATTGTTTAAAATCTAGTATTGCTCCAACAATTACTTTTTAAATTCTTGCTGAATGCAATAGTGCGAGAATGCATATTACATATTTAAATTACAATCCAAGAATCTTAAAGCGTTAAGAAGCGGTTAAGTCACTGTTACATTTATCATTTTCATTAAATTTTATTGGTTTATCTTCGATAAATTTTAATAAAACAAAAGAAACTAAAGTTTTATTTCATGCACAGTTTTTTCATTGAGGTCAAAATGTTTCCATTCGCAGAAGGGTTAGGGAAATGAATTTGGCATTCTGAAGGGAAATGCCAAGATGAATATCAGTACCGAAAAGAAATCCTCCAAATAAAGACGTACAGATGAATTCATAAAAGCAAAAGGTACTAATCTCAGAAATTCAGCCATTAATAGATAAAGATACCCCATCGCAGACCATCCAATGAAACACAGTTTTCGAATATTCGACGGGTTAAAAAGTAAGTAATAACTTATTCGAAAATGTTTATCATTTAATGTGAAAATATGTATGATGCAGCTCAAAACGGCCCCTAAAAAGTTGATGTTAGACATCAAGTCTCATACTGATTAGAGTGTTTTGTATCTCATGTAAGGCAGCGATCATATATCTCAAAGATACCAACAACTAACTGAAAATAAAGTACTGATTTGTAAAATTTTAATATGGGCTCGAAAGTTCTTATATTTCTCGAAATTATGGGCAAAGAATCTTGTTTAGGCAAAAACACATGTTTATGCCAAAATTTGTTTATTACGAGAAAGAATGAATGTATTTATTACGCGAAAGAATGAGTGTATTTATTACACGAAAGAATGAATTTGTTTATTACCCGAAATCTCAATATATTTCAAAGATACTAACATTTAACAGAGAATAAAGTACTGACTTGCTTTGGCAAAAAAAAAAAAAAAAAACGTTTGTTCTAAAATTTGTTTATAACGCGAAAGAATGAATTTGTTTATTACCCGAAAGAACAAATGAATACACAAATTGGAGAAATCAGAAAAGTTAAGCTAATAGGAATGCAAAATCTCCATACTATATGAATTGATAAATATAATTGCTTATTACGGAGAAAAATAGTCATAGTCACAAATTGTTAAATTACTAGCTCTTTAATCCATGACAAATCTTTTCCCAGTTGCTTTTGACACTTTCAAGTTTTTCTTATTTAAGAAAAAGCCATATATTTACTATATTTACAGTTAGAGAGATGTTACAAGAATTTAAGCTTGTCTAGAGTGTGTGTACATTTAAATAAAAGATCTCTGTGACATTGTAATGAAAGCATTAATTTCCAACAGAAACAAAACAAAAATGTATTGAACACGAGAAAGAAAACGTTCTTATACATTAACAACTAAATGAAGCGAATAATGAATTTATAACAGCAACGGCTCATATATTTCACTAAAGCAGCGATACGTAAAAAAGAAACCCGAAACTTGATGAAGGCTGCACTCAAAAAAAAAGAAGAAACTAAAAGGAATGCAGCGACCTTTTCGTAGTTTAACAAAGGCAGGATCCAATCCAGCAGAAAAGAAACACACGAGACGGATTTAAAACATGACCGCGAAACTGCAGACTGACATGAAGAGTAAAAAGAAAACAGTGTAAGAGAACAAACAGGGAAAAGTTAGCGAGTATAGGTGAATGGAAAATAGGCATGCGGAAAAAGAGAAAGTTCACTCGAGGCGACTGGTGCCTAGCGGGAGGCAAAACAGGCTTCCACACGTTGCCCGAGCTGGACGGTGTTTTAATGAGTAAAACGCCGCCGTTGCACTGGACAATATCAAAACGGAAAGTGAACGTATTACAGGTAATTCAACGTGGTAGCTAGCTTCCTGAAAAATACCGTGTAATAAATATGAAACAAAGAATGGGATTGTGTTCTCTTAATTATATACAAGAAACATTTACCATTATATATTGTATATAAATGAAAAAATTTTATTAAATGCATTTTAAATAAAATCAAGACAATATTTTTTAAATGAAATCGTTTTTTAAACACTTTTGTATCTTTCTTGACAAGGGATATTCACTCGCAAAAATTTCAATAACCTTACCATAACTCCTAATCTGAGTTCTTTTAATATATATATGTAATGATATAACTTAATCTAATTTAAATCTTAATTAATTTCTTAACTTTTATTCTTATTTAACCCATATTAACTTCATGCTAAAGTGTTCTCTTATTTCCTGATCCTGTTCCTACTTTTTTCAGCTGTAGAAAACAGTAAATTTAGCTGGTTCTCAAGCTCTAATTGAAGCGATAAAAGTCTTTAATGTTTAGCACATTCTTTTAATGATAACTAAATTTTCCTATCCTAAAATGACACCTGCAGAAGAATTCCCTTTAAAAATCCTCTTGTTAAAATTATAGAAGGAAAAATTTCGGTCGCTTTTGCTCTTCTGAAGACTGACATATTTCTTACCACTTTTTCTTTGTACACAATTATGCTACCCGGAATGAATAAATCAAAAGATAAAAATTCAACAATATCTTCTTCTTGACCACATATTTGCTAAAAATACGTTTATATATATATTTTCTGCTTACCCACTTATTTGATAAAAGTACGGTTATATATATATCAAATATCTTCAGTTTCTAGCTTTCAGGTGAAAGTTATTAATAAATTTCTAATAAAGTTTTTTCTGTACTTAATACTTCTCTCAAATGCAAAGGATCTACTCTTTAAAAAAAGAGTGCTTCTTTGCTGTTTTAAAAATGAACAATTTGTTTGAAACCTTCATTTACTATTGCGCCTTGAATTTTACAGACATATTATGTTCGTCATTATCATTAAATCTGCTTTATCAATATCTTTCTTCCTGTTTTCTTACTTTTTACGAATAATTACTACTTTTTTGCTTTAAAATATACTATATACTACATATTGTTGGCTTTATGTAAATCATGTGTTCTACATAACTTTCATTGATTATCAAACCGTGAAGTTAACAAATAATGAGTATAGTCAATAACAATAAAATGATGAGTATAGCCAAAACTTCTGCATCGATCCAAAAAACAAAATTTTGGTGTAAATGAAATTTATTCTCGAATGAGCCTTTATGAAAATTTTTAATTTAAAAAAGTAATATTTGGCTAATTGCAATATAAAAGTATAAAATAATATCCAGCGATGTAGTGCAATATTTTTCTTTTTACATCCATTTTTTAAGTGCATTTGAAAAGTTTGCTTCTTTGAAGGTGTAATCATCAATTACTTTTGTTAAAAAAATTCTGAGTACCATCATTATATCTTATTTAGAAGAGAAGCGATTTCGTATTACAGAATTTTGATGTTGTTTTTGACTCTTTTGTTAAAAAGATTCCCACTTCATCCATTCTCGTTTCAAAAACCGTCAAAAATGACATAAAATCAATTAAAATTGTATTGAAATCAGGAAGTCTCACTATTTCTCATAAGTAAGACAATGCCACTCTTTAGCTAAATGTTAAATTGCACATTAATACGACAAAGCATTTATCCGAACTCAAAAAGCATAATTAATCCTCCCATCCCTGCAATTAAAATTTTCCATGAGAAATGGTCTTTAGTACTGGATAAAAACAATGGCTTCCTAATCTCATTTTTGAGATAATGCCCATTCTTAAATAAACATCTGCTCTTTTTTTTTTAAAAAAAAAAGAAGAAAAGAAAAGGAAGAAGGAGAGAAACGCTAAAAATTAACACATGTTGAAAGCTGTACTTCATGAAAAACAGATGTAACTTCCACGTACAGTTGGAAGCCTTGACCCAGTAACAAGAGTCAGAAGCTCTTATTAAGAAGGTAATTAGAAAATGTACCCGAAATTTATCACCGCATTCAAATAGTAATAGCGACAAATGGTCATTTGAGTGGGGGTTCTTCAAACAAAGATGTGCAAACAGCCGCGTTTTAAATTTTAATTAACAATCGGAAAGGAAAAACGGGGTTAATACAACATTCAGATTACTCATGTATCAATAGTTTGACAAGCATTACACAATTTTAACTAATTTAACTTTCAATTCATTCCTTCTTTTACATATTTCTCCTGCGTATTGCGCTAGTGGCAAATAAAGAAATCGGCAGTTCCTAAGAGTTATTCCCAATATTTACAATACAAAGATTACATCCATGCTTCGCAAATACGAATTGTATTAGGAACATTGGCTTTATCATTCCGTCAATCTTTTATTAATAAACACTCCAGTCGACAACAATTACTTCTTTATCAAGCAATGTGCAATCTAGACCAGAGTTCAATTCAGCAAGCATTTAAAAATTTCCCAATATTCTTGCCTATATTATTTATATCAATTTAAGGCACGGTATGCAAGAACTTCATGAAATTGTGCGAATACAGAACAGTTATACAGTGGAACTGGAAAAAACTCGTTTGTAGAAAGAGTGAAAGATAAAATAAGAATTCCTTTATTTGAGTCTTCACCTCTGAAATAAGACTTAGTTTTTCATATATGAATAAGATGTAGAGAATTGAGAATTAGATATCACCAGTGACGGCAAGGAGAAAAACGATCGTCTCCAGAAATTTAATTACAAAGTAGTTAGTTACAATTTTGGTTATCGTTTCACACTTTTTTGCATTTTCCAAAACGGAAATATTCATAATCCGTTATACAAAATATAAATGTTGTATTATCTGCATTTAAATCAACATCCTTAAAGTTGTCCCGTCATTACCACACTTTTTATACACTGCCTCAATAGGTGATTACCTGTGATTTCCTCTGTTTATACCATTATTCGACAACCTCCCAAAAAGATGTAAAAACGAGAGAATACTGTAATTGAAATGAGAATCATAACGGCGCAACTAAATTTTTAAAATAATAATGTGGTTTTACAAAAATTAAAGAGCTAGAAATTATGGGGACTTCAAATAACATGCAGAAGACATTTCCTAAACATAGCTTACTTAGTATCCCGCCATTTATAATAATTTTTATTGGTTTCCTTAGATTATATAATAATTAATCAAATCTAAGTGGTTTACCACGATTCAGACATTCCCCAGTTCCCATCATTGCTTAACAAGTCCCTTGAAAAAAATTAAAGCTGGATAATATTGTAAATGAGATACAAATCAACAGTTAATAAAGATATTAAATGTATTATTACAAATTTACTAAGGCTAAAATACCAAAAATTGTAGGTATCAAACTAGCATATGAAATACATTTTCTAAATCTAGAATATTTAGCGTCTGCAGCGCGGCAGATTTACCATAGAAATATTATCTTATACAATTCTGATTAGATGCATCCATTGGAAGTTCTAGCATCTTACTATATATCTGCACACCATCATAATTTCTATAGTAACCTAGTTAAGTACTTCGCTGTCCGTCCTAAGAAAGACAACATATCTAGACAGCCCAAAAAGTTTTGTAACTTTCTGAAGTGGGAAAGTCCATCGTCAAAGAGCCAAATAGCAAACATTATTGTAAAGATAAGAGTGTCTGGACAAATGCAGCCTTTCATGCGCAATATGCTACTCAGCCTCGAAAATAAGCTGTTTGTCATGCTCTTGTGCAGTGAACACAATAAAAAACGAAATGGATTTGCAAAGTACTTATCTCTCAAAGAAAACAAAGGAATAAATGAGCAATTAGTAGTAAGCAATTAGCAGTTATCATTTACTCTGAAAATATTTAACATTTATTGTATAAGTTGTACTCTCTCTTAATTTGTACAAACTGGTTAATCATAAATAATCTATGAATATATTTAAAAACATTTTCTAAAAAATATACATTATTTATTACTAAATCAGAGACTGATGATATTTAATAATTTATAATCAGAAGTATAAGAGAGATAAATTTACAGAACGGTGTCGATTCACCTGATTTTGCAATCAGCTATCTATGCAACCGATTATGCCATTGGTTGGTTGGTTGGTTCTAATGGCACTTGCCTATGGACAAGCTCGCTGCTGGACCCAGCAGCAGATTTAAGCCGAGTGAAGCGTCTCTTGTTTCAAGTAGCGCCAACTAGGGCCAAGAGTACGACTTTTGCTACACACTCATCTCATTCGCTTGCACAACCCCTTTTTACAGGGGGGCACATTCACACATCTCACAGATAGTACACAGAATAACAACCATGCCCGAACCAGGACTCGAACCCGGGACCTCCTGAACACGAGGCAGACGCGCTACCCCTGTGCCAGCAAGCCGGCGATTATGCCATTTAATGGCCTATTGCTGTGGAATATGGCATGATGTCAATCCCTTTTAAACAAAATTAAATTGGTGTAGCGCATTAAACGTATATCACGTGTTCATGTAGTGAAACTATTATAACGAAAAGAGATTCTATTTTATATGCTTAAAAGATCTAGAATCCAAGAAATGAATGTTTCTTTTTCTAATTGAATTAACAAGTTCACGATTCCGTATTTCTATAATTAAAGAAATAACTCGTTTCCTATTTAATTCACAAGTTAACGATGCCATATTTCTATAACCAAATGAATAATTAAGTTCTTAATTTAATTTACTAGTTCATGATTCCATATTTCTATGACCAAACAAATAATTTCTTTTATAATTCCTTAATTCATTATTCCATATTTATATGACTAAATGAATAATTCTTTTCCTAATTTAATTTCCTAGTTCATGATATCATATTTGACTATGTACACTATGGTGACATATGACTATGACTATTTACACTAATTTTTAGAATAATTGATAGAGCATTTTATAGAATAGTCCTAATAACGTTTTATACAATAAATACATATTTTACAGTTAAAACCGTGTTGCAGCTTTTTCAAAATACAATGTTGTATTTTACGAAAATTTACTCAATTCTTTATTTTTAAATTAAAACATAATTCTGTTTATTATAAAACCAGCAAATTTTAGAACTGGTATCACATTTTAAATTCATGTTGCTTTCGTTTTTCACAAAAATGTGTTTTGTATAATACAAGAGATTTTCATTTAATAATAATGCTTTTCAAAGCAAAATACAGTAAGAATACAGAGAATTATTTTTTACAATGTTGAAATATAGCAACAATATATCAAACAACTTGTATGCTATGCAAAACTATAAAAAGGAAAATGGAAGGAGTTTAAGGATACGTAGATTTTTGAAAATAACCCTACTGGTAATAAAACTTCTATAAAACATATTTAAAATTATAGAATCGATTCATATATAGTTTAGAATTTTAATATTTACATGTTTCGAAATAAGTGGATGTAAATAAAGAAAAAGTAAATAAACTATAAAAATAATAAATAAAATTCCCTAACTAGAAGATGCAAATAAATAATAATATAAATAAGCGCTCAATTATTTTATGGTCAATTTATTTAAGTCAAAGTTATCGTTTTACTTTCCATTATGACTTAACAATCGCGAAATACTGACATTATTATAAATGATATACCATAGCAACTTTTATTTAAAAAATGTAGTAAAAAGCTCCCCTCATAGAAATTCCATCATTATAGGTACTTTAAATTATGAAATTAATAATGTTATAAAATAAAATATTTGCATCTCCAGTTTTAGGAAGATTTCGATGAAAAAATACAGTTTCAAAACGCAATAACTTCTATACGTAAATACATGATGTATTTTATCAATAACTTAGTTACTATTTTGTGACATAAATTTCGTTTTGTTATCCATTGCCGAAATATTTTCTTGGTAGTTAATATTAAAAAATTTTAATAATAAAATAATCACGACATTCGTTTCATAACAACACGGGAAACATGTAAATATCGGCGAAAATAAAGACAATTTTCACGGAAATATTTGAGTTTTAAGCGTACAATTCACACATGATTAAATATTTTCACATCAATTGTTTCATTGTTTCCTAGCGTTATATCAAGACATTAAATAGAAAAATATGCTCATAATTTTAAAAATTCTTATGAGAAACAATACATATTGCATGAAATCCAAAGCACCGAAGCATTTCATGTAATTCTGTAAATCAAGTGAATTCAGCCAGTCATTATTTAACCATTTAGCTTCTAATTGTACAGTCAATGACTTTATTTCGTCAGATGAATGGGTTTTAAAATCTTTTCAAAAACAAATTTACTAATAAGCGTCGTTTTATACCGTGCGTGTCATGAAATGTTCTTTTCTATGCGAATTGCGGATACATAATCTTCTCAAGAAATCTTCATACTTCTTATTTAAAAATATTTTTAAAGAATACTTTTTTTGGTTTCTCATTTTATATGGATTTGAAATTTAAAAAAAAACAAGCTGATTGTTTCTTTGTAACAAAAATTCGCAAATAAAAAAAAAGGAAAATAAACTATATATTATAAACACCAGCGGGTGACCGAGCTCCGCTCGGAGAAAACAGGTATCGAAGCTAACTCGAATATTTAAATTTTCAATTGTGATTTATCAAAACAATACATGCCATAAGAAAATTTGTGAAGCCATTGGTAAAAAGATAACCGGTCAAAGTGCACCATTGTAAACTATTCTAAACAAAGTTAGAGTTTGGAAAGGGAACTATTCTATACAAAGGTAAATAGTTTGAAAAGTCATAGGAAATAAAATGTAATTGATAACAAAAAATTATACAATTAAAGAAATGGTACAAAGTGAGCAGTGTAAAGATTGAAGTGTGTTGAAGTTCAATATTTTTGACAAATTTATTTAGAAAAACCAAACATATATACATACATAAGAAACATATTATAAACCTGTAACAGCATAAACATAATAAACATTAATCATCGATTGCGAAGTCTTCCATTGGCTACAGATGGCAGCACGTTACCACTTGAAAATTTAAGTAGCCATCATGGCGAACTAATAAAGTTTGAAAATATCCTATCTGTAACTCCGAACTGCTCAACCGTAGCGCTTCAAAACCGGCGCCAATCGATTCCTCGTGGCCAAAAACCCCAGACCCCCAAGTTTACCGGAGTTTATTAATTCTGGGGCGATTTTCGACTTGACAACCATTCCTCGTATTATAGTATAAGATTTAATAAGAAGAACTAAAATATAAATCAAATTTTGCCATTGCTTCCAATCATTCCGTAGGTCAATTACAGAGGTTGACAAAACTTATTTTTTCATTAATTTAATATGCGCATAGTATTCTAATGAAAAAATAAGCATACTATATACATTTACAAATAACAAATGTAATTAAATGTCTGTTGACGATGCTTAATGCAGGGAAACTGAAACAACTTTTAAAATTAATTACGTCAGTAATTAAATGTGTCCAATAAGCAAATAATTCAAATGAATATAGTACTAAATTTAAGTTTCAATGATTGAAAGCATTGCATTTGAAAGGTGCTTCTTCATTTGAAGTATTTTTCTATGTAAGTGACAAGTTTCTGCTTTAGTAACTTGTGTGACACTAGAACAGAATTATGAGTTTTACAAGTGTAAATTTAATTACTTAAAAAGTTGTTGGTTTCTCAATTTGTATGGATTTAAAATAAAAAGCAAACAAATTGTTTCTATGTAACAAAAATTCGCAAATAAAAAATAATAAAAAGAAACTATAGATTATTAACATTTAATAAGAAAAACTAAAAAAAAAATAAATAAAATTTTGACATTGCTTCCAATCATTCCGTAGGTCAATTACAGAGGTTGACAAAACTTATTTTTTCATTAATTTAGTATGCGCATAGTATTCTAATTAAAGAATAAGCATACTATATACATTTACAAATAACAAATGTAATTAAATGTCCGTTGACGATGCTTAATGCAGGGAAACTGAAATAACTTTTAAAATTAATTGCGCCGGTAATTAAATGTGTCCAATAAGCAAATATTTCAAATAAATATAATACTAAATTTAAGTTTCAATGATTGAAAGCATTGCATTTGAAAGGTGCTTCTTCATTTAAAGTATTTTTCTATATAAGTGACAAGTTTCTGCTTTAGTAACTTGTGTGACACTAGAACTGAATTATGAGTTTTACGAGTGTAAATTTAAATAAAGCTGAAATTTTTCTATTGAAAAACATTAATTTACGATTTGATGAAGAGGCTTTGCATAATAATTTGAATGCTGTCGGTACTACAGCTAGTGATTTATTTCTCCAGGCTCGAAATTTAATGATTTTATAAATGCAGACGGTGAAATGTTCGCAATAAAAAAAAATCAGCCCTGCGCATAAATTATAGATACAACCAATTAAATTTGTAACTTGTTTCATATATTGATACATATTTTCTCTTACTTTGCTATATTTGATCATAAACTTATCACAGTTGAAAGTTCTTTTGTTTTTTTATTAGTAGATAATCATTTTTTATTTAGTAACATTTTTTTACAAGAGATCTCGAATATCACTTTCGAAAAAATAACTTTTTTGTTTGTTTTATGGCACGATTTTATATATTTTATAAATTTATTTCATGACTTAAATATTTTAAAGGACCTCTATGAACGTTTAACTAATTGAAATAAAATAAATTTAAAAATAAGAAAGAATAAAACTTAACGAAAAATAGCAGAAGGTGTTTTAATTGTGTTATTATGACGTATTAGGTAACAAGCAATAATGCAATAAAATGGCAAAAATGACCTTTTAATTCCCTACGAACTGATTTGATCTGTATGTGGCACATATTTTGTATCTTGTATTACAAATAAAAATGTCACCAAGAAATTCGTTTTCATTTATCTAGAAAACACACTTATCACTTTCTGATATTTCTTCAAACTGGCGTGCGTATCTGAGCTTATAAACAGATTTTAAGAACAGTAATCGAAAAATTGTAGGCGTTATTCTAACAAGACATATTTTTTTAAAATCAAGTCAATTTCTATTTGGGTCAAAGTAGAAAAATCTTATTTTAGTTACTTTTTATTGAACAATTACAATTAATATATTGTCAAAAAATTATGTCTGGCAAAAACAAAATCAAGTTTGTATCCATTGAAAAGAAATAAGAACACACTGCGACTGCATGAATTTTCAAAGCAAATGCGTAAATTTTCTATGCCAGTTGGGGCCAATACAATAGAGATTAGAAATTTTTAATCTCCTTTATTCTGTTTTATTTTAAATCAAAAATACTTCAAAATGAATCCGAAAAATCAATTAATTAACAATGAATAGATTTAAATCCATCAAACTCTAAGATAGTAAGCAGAATAGCTTGTAATAATCAGTTTAAAACATATTAAGCCTAACCTCATTAGCGTGGGGGAAAAAATGAAGTCCTACTCATTTGGCGGTGGAAAAATTAAGATTTTCGGTGGGAAAGTTAAGTTAGTTTTCAATTAATAAAAAATTAACCAAATTAATGAAGTAATATTTGAGAAAACTATATTAACATCAAGTGTTATCCAAAAGTTTTTAAAAAATGTATTTTAAATTGAGTGGATGAATAACAAGTATTTTATTAACGATTGAAAACTTGAACTATACATATATATTTGATATAGATTGAATCTTACATATTTGATTCAAGAACATCAAATATTTTATTGGTAATTCCTGCATTTGTCAATAACAAAATTCTCGCTGAAACAAACAAACAAAAAAAGGGGGAGGGAAACTCACGAACTGATTTGAAGTAATCAACTTACAAATATCTACAGAATGAATTTTAATTAACTTCCAGTTTTAAACTGAAATGAATTCTCAGAGATTCTCTAAATATCGTCACGAAGTCGTAAGATATGAGACGGCATAAAAGGAAGTTGCTTAACTTCAGTTTAATTCTTTTTTCAAAATGCCTTCTAAATCGTCAAACTCAACAAAAGATTGTATTTTATTGTTCAAAATTGGTATTTATGTGGCGGAAATACACTACTATTTCTACAGAAGAGGTTTTGAATATTCAAAAACTAAATTAAGTTCGAAATAGTTAGTTTGAAAAGCGTGTAATTTCCTTTAAGTACCGGGATCATTAACTTGGTGCATTGAAAATTACACGCTATTCACCAGATATATGAATTTTCCTGTTTTGGGATTATATTAGAGGTTTAGTTTACAAAAAGATGTCAAAATACCTAATTAGCTTTAAACAAATGCCACAACTAACTTATTTACAATTGTAAAAAAATACGATTTGACTTTTTCTAAGAAGTTCTTAGCTCGAAAATATTATCAATTAAATTCCGTTTCAATGAAAAAAATTATATTACTCAACGACTCAGTTATTTCAATTCAAAGTTTGACATTAATGAAAACTCACACTATCATTTCATCTGACTTAATTGGGAAATACGGAGAATAAGATTCCTTTTAGCTGTCTAAATGTTTTTTAAATTCCATGAAAAGTTAAGATATCGATTCTAAATGCTTTCAGTGTCAAAACAGAAAATCAATTTAATTTTTTAAAAATCTGAAAAAATGTTTATTTAAGTAAATGCTGCGTGCGATAGTATTTACTTACGCCATGCAATGAGTCATACTCAAGTTACTGACACTCATGGTTTTTATTTCTTTCTCAAAATTAATTTTGAATATTACGGTAAACGATTGATACAATTATTTATTTCATAAATTCTTGATATAAGATGGACAGTTTGTGCATGAAAAAAATTCTAATTCCACAAAAAAGTTTTTATAAGTGAATGGTTCTTTAAAAATTAAGTTCAAAATTAACTCAAATAAGTAATATCTATATCTATATGTTTATAAAATTAAGTCAATTTCTACTTACGTCAACAACGAAAAATTTTAGTTAGTTACTTTTTATTAAATAATTAATGTAAACAATTTATCAAAAACTTAACTTAATATAAATAATTTATGAAAAAAATTATCAATTTTCGCAAGAATGGAACTCGTATTCTTTAACTTCACGTGAAAAATACTGAATCCTTGAATTTCAACGATTGAATTGCAGTCTGTTGAATTCAACTTTAATTAAACTCCTAAAACTTTATTTTAATTATTAAAAATTAATTAAATTTAATTAATGAATTAGTATTTGAAAATCAACGATTTCTTGAATTTCACCGATTGAATTGCAGTCTGTTGAATTCAACTTTTATTAAACTCCTAAAACTTTATTTTAATAATTAAAAATTAATTAAATTTAATTAATGAATTAGTATTTGAAAAAAATTATTAACATCAAGTGTCGTTCACTATAAGTTTTAAAAAATGCATTTGAACTTGAATGGATGAATAAAAAGTATACGACTGAACATTTGAACAAGATATATATATAGGGAGAGCGTGAACTAATAGTAGGTATTGAAAAAAATATTTTTCAAATATATCTCTTCCACTTTTTCACATCCATTTATGCAACTCTTAAGGAAAAATAAAAAGTCTGGCAGAGTAAGTAAGAAATTGAATAAATTTGAGGAAATTTTGAAAAATATTGTTTCAAAAATAAGTAAATTCATCCAGTGGCTCCGAAAATGTGCGTCGCGACTATCTGGAAAGCCTCGACTTTCTCATAATGGCTATGCGATCTAATACACGATTATCATAAGTACTAAGTCTCAAAGAATAAAATTCTATTTGCAACTTATTACGTGAGTAAAAAATGGGTTCTCGGCAGCTGCTGTCCCAAAATCATAATGTTGAGCGAAAATCGATGTAGGAAAGGAAATGAGGTTAACTGAATCTAATCAAATGTCACGGTTCAAGAAAATAATCAATGATTAAATAGCTCATGCATTCCAATAATCATTAAATTTGTTCAAGTCCATTCAATAAATTTTTAAGTGACTTAAAATGCAATCATTTGCTTTTAACAAACCTGTACAAAAATTATTGAGTATTTACCAAGCAATACTTGTTGGACATTCATGTACGGGGCAGTGGGCAAATTTGAATTCAGTAACGGCACCATGAATGGAAAAAGAATCTGAAAATCACTTAATCTATACTACTATTATAAATGTGAAAGTTTGGATGGATGGATGGATGATGGGGTTCAATCACGCCAGAACGGCTGAAGGAAATTCAATGAAATTTAGCACACAGATAGATTATAGTCTACAGAAGAACACAGGCTAATTTTTATTCAGCTTAATTGAATGGTTAATTTTTTATTAATTAAAAACTAACTTTTCCGCCCAAAAAATAAAAAATAAAAAAAATCTGAAAACATCTGCCTGAACTTTTTGAATCGTTTGTTTTTATTTTTCTATTTCCGATGTTCTTTTAATATTATCTTACTATTCCAAAGGAATGTTTATTAAATTTTTTTCTTATGCTGTTCCTGTGTTAGTATAATTCGTTATTTCCTATTCATTTCTCTTAATTTTTTTCTTGCTGTACTTATTTCTTTCGCCTATTTTCATCATTTTCGATTAAATTTTTAGTGCATTCCGTCTTACTGCATTTATTGATATTTTTTCCCAGTAATTTACTGCAACGGGCATCGAAACCTTGTGACTGTAAATGCCATTTCACTAAAATTTGGTGGCAAACTATTTTTTTGTGGCAAAAATGACTATATATTAAAACTGCTTCACTGTGTGTTTTTGTAATTAAATTGTATTAGTGTTAGCTATATATTTTTTATATATGCTTATAGTGGTATGTTTCCGTTAGCAAATAATTTAGAATTTTCTCAAATTGCCCGACAAGCGGAAAAGTACCCTTATGGTTTTAATGACATAACTCCCCCCCAACACGCTAATGATGTTAGACGTAACGGTTATTTCAAACGATTCCGTTTATTCTTGTAGTGTATGATGAATTTAAAATTAAACATTGTTAATTAATAGATCTTTTGATTCCTTCAGAAGTGCTTTTGAATGAAAAAAACAAAACAAAAATTTTCTAATCAGCATTGCGTTACTCCAGCTGGCGCTTAAAATTCACGTCTTCGCGTTGCTCCAATTGACGTTGAAAATTTGTGCATGCATACGGTTTTGATAACATTTTAGACTGTCACTTCTCACATATACACATCAAAATTTCCACGCGGTAAGAGCTAGTCAGTTTATGATGTGAGCTTTATAAATATTCTAGCATGAAATTGCCGTAAAATTTAAAAAATTCCATAATATTCTATGGTTTTTTTAACCACTTAACAGTTTTATTTTCTTTACTATCTAATACGATTACACCTTCTATTTTGGTATTAATTTCTTATTTTGATTCAAATGGAAATCTGTCGAATACTTGACATCTACGTATACGAAGTCATTTAACCATTGAATTATAATTGTTAGGAATATTTTATTTTTCGTTTACAACTATCAAAATTCGATAAATCGAGGCACGTACGGCATACGGGCAAAACAGTTAAGTGGTTAAATCGATAAAAATTAAATCGTTTATCACTTAGAGTTTAAGATATTCTTATTAAATATTTGCAAGTACTCCGATTATTGGTTTATAAAACAAGACATTTATCACTTTTTTTTAAAGATATTAACTATAGATTCTCAACCTTGAAAGAATAAAAGCTTTTCGTAATGAAACTATACTTCTTAACTTCTTAATAATTTTATTTATTTATATATTTTATATAAATAAATAGTATCATTGCCACCAATGAGCAGATGAATATGGTGGTTACAAAACCAATAAAAAAATTCGAAATAATTTTTTTATATGATTCCAATCGAAAATAAATAATTGTCATTTAAACATTGATAAAAATAAATAAAAATAAACAAACTATCCTGTATCTTAACCAGTGATGGTCAAGATAACAAAAGTAATCAACAAAACATTTGTAAAATCTTACAACAACTGAATGATCGCTCATTAGCAGTGCTAAAAAATTCACGGAAACACATTCAAAGTCAAACCAAAAAGGAATATTTACTACATTTAACAAATATGACACATTAAGGACTAAACATGGATATAGTGGATCCAGAGCGCCCTTCTAGAACTACCATGATATCTCCTTTATTAATTTTCCTTAATCTGATTTTATGTTGAAGTTAATTGTAGAATGATATAGAACTAATATAAATTTTTCAAAAAATTATTTTTTTACACTTTTCTTATAGTTATGTTTTGGAGCACAATATGCATTACATTGATGTTTGATAATAAATAAATTTTAAAAAACAATATCTTTAAAGTACATATTATTTCATGATTTCACTAACCAGAAAAAAAATTATACATTTTAAAATTAAATTTTTTTAAATTTAAGGCTACTTATTGAATAACCTCTCAGTATCTTAATTCCATGATATTTTTAACATTTTTCTTTGTAAAAAATATCTGTAAAGTACATATTATTTCTTCGATGACATTTTATTATTTCATTAACCAGAAAAAATTATACATTCTAAAATACAAAAAATATGTTAATTTTAAACACTCTCTTGCTTAACCTTTCTATCTTAACTCCATGGTGTCTTCCGCATATTTCCTCCAATGAAACCGCCAGGTTACAACGTTCCGAAACTGTTTAATTTACGATTATATCACTGGATATAAAAAATATTTCTTTCTGCTAAAGGCAAATAGATATTAAACTAAAAGAATGTAACATGACAGCTGTGAAAACTTTACAAAGCATGCTCAAAATCAAAAGATCGTTAATGTCACATCATTCTATTAGTATCACGATCGAAGTAGAAAGCTATATTTCTTAGCTAGAAGGGATTTTAAACTCCACTTTTTTTTTCATTGGAATTTTTTATTCAAGACACATGAATTTTTCTCATTTATATTTATAATAATATATCCGTTGGTCTGATAATAATCATAGTGGAAACTATTTTTATGCAAAGTACGTTAAAAACAGTTAAGATCTCTTTTTCTGAATCGAAGCCTTCAAGGAAAAAATATCTTAGCTTGAGATATAAATATACTTCTTAGAATTTTTTTTTCTGTTTAATCTAGAAACTGGTTAATGGTGGAAATGGTTAGGAAACTGATAAGCTAAACGCAGGATAAAATATATTTATGCAATCTGGCGACGGTAAGTAATCTTGCTCATATTTTGGTGTCAGACGATGTCTATGATATAAAAAAAAGACTTTCAAGATTGATTAGCAAAGGCAGATTATGCTGATACGAAGAAAAAAAGATGCAGAATTCAATTAGTTTAATAAAAGGTAAACTTAAACATTATTCAAATTTAAATTTAAAAATATGACTATAAATTTGTAAACTTATATGAGTTTATGATCTTGTTTGTAGGATTTTTTCAAAATATTGATGAAATACATAAAATTGACCAAATACAAAATCATTTATGAAAATAAACATATTCAATACTTTGAGGATTTAATATCATTAATATTAGAGCATTATTGAACTCAGATAAATTTATGGCGATTAAAGTGTTTCGTCTCCTAGTTGAAAGACCAATTAACCTCACAAATGTCATAGAATCTGAACAAGTATAGAAGCTTTCATATTAGTCATATATTTTTCTATTTAATTTTTTTCGTCTGAGCATACAGGGTGTCCATAATTGAACGACCCTACTTTAAAGTTTTGTCTACAGGCGAAACTATTATTCAGAAAGTTATGAAAATTTGTATAGGACATGATGAAGGGATATGAATTTATTTGAGCAAAATTTCGCCACCAGGGGGAATTTTTCAAATGAATAACATATTTAGCATATTTTTGACAAATTTGAATACGACAAAACATGTTCAACATGACGGCCATCATTTTCAGCTACCATCTGGAATTGTAAGATAGCATGTTCCACAGTTGACAGTAGTGTGTTCAGGGAAATAGTAAGAACATGCTGCGAGACGCTGCTTTTTAAATCAGATAAAGTGTTTAGATTATCAAGATTTACCAGATGTTTTAAATGTCTCCAAAGCCAAAAGTCACATGGATTTAAGCCTTGAGACCAGAGAGGCCACAAATCACGAAAGTGATCACTGATGACACGTTCTTCTGCAAACTGAATATGGAGGATGACAAGATGGAGCTCCTTTACACATTAGCCGTTGTGGAAAGGACGTTATCCATATCGTAATTTTAAAAATGCGGTAATTCTTTTATTTTAGTGATCTCCCCAAAAATTAGGAATTGAACTGTTTAAATGCTTTGTTTCCCAGTGTATCAAGGACGAAAAACTAATATGCAAAGTTATTATTCTCTAAAGTCTACATTTGATTTAAAAAATGAAAAAAAAAATGCAGTCATTCTTTTATTTTTATGTTGATCTCAAAGACTAGGATTTGAGCCATCTAAATGCTTTGTTTCCCCTAACACCATTCGTTAATCTATTGCTTATATTTTTCTTTTATATTAACCAAAACGAATTATTAATAAATATCTAAAGGTACCAATATAACAACTTTTAATTCTATTTTTTTTAAATGATGTCAAGCGTCATGAAAACCTATTTCTAAAGATTTAAAAACATCTAGTCAACTACTGATGGAAATTCTCTCCGCCTTAGCTGCTGAAAAGCCATGAATGATATCATTCGAATTGTCGTCAAATGAATGCAAAGGCACACAGAGAGAGAATAAATGCTTGGATAGCAAACTTCGAAAGATGACTGCATCAATCGGAAATGCGGACAATTCAATCAAGCCTTGCCCTTGAGCGCAAGTTAATCAACTACACAACTTTGGCTCTATGCCATTGAAATCTTAATGCTGCAAAAAGAAATTTTTCAATGCTTCGAATTTTCAATGAAGCTCCATTAATTATTAGTGAGGTTCTTTTTTCATTTAATAGCTAATTATTTTGCAGAGCTTAAGAGCATAAAAAATAAATCCAAGCTATTATAAAAGAAAGCACTGTTGCGCAGATTCAATAAAAAGGTACTCTCGGCGGTTAATATTATACACCCTTTATTAATGCATATTCACGTATATAGCAAGTACATTTGGTATGCAAATTGAGAGAGTCTTTCTATAAATAACAAAGCAGTGTTTAAATTACATTTAAGAATTTTCATTCATTCTCATTTTAAATATCGATAATTCTTCAACATAATAACAAATCAACAGTTACTGTTAAACCCCTAATACAGTAAACTTTATGCGAAAAATTTATTTTCCATGATATTGCTCTTGGAAATGTCTGAAGTAATGTGTGAATGCAAGGCAGACAAAAATATACTGTTGTTATAAAGGCCTAGTCGTTAGCCTAGACTTAGTAAATGTCAAAACCTATCTTGATGTTAGATTTACAAAAGAGTAGATGTATACAAGGTAGATTCCCATAAATAACTGATGTAACATCTTATAAAAAGTAATTTTCATATGAAATTCAGAACAAGGTTTAGTACATGAGCCTATGTTCAATTTTCTAAGTACTTCATTGCCGGAAAGAAAGAAATCAAAAACTTATTTGGTGGTGGGGTCAACCAACGATGATTCAAGATGGCATACAATAATTATCAAATATTTAGAAAAAAACATTCCAGCGGTATAATCCATACCCATCAACGATCAGTTAACCAAACCCACTTGCTGAAAGGATTGGTTGTTAGTATCAACTTTTTACAAGTAACAGACTTGTTCCCGGTATCGCCAACGTAACTGGAGACTCACTTCCGCAGTTTTTTTTTCTCAGGGTACATCCACAAATGGCAATTTGTAAAAAATTAATTACAGAAAAATAATTTCGTAATACTTTTTTATTCAATTATTTCGATTTCCTTGAACTTGGCCATGCATGTTCGCACACAATTAAAATTATAGTACATGGAACTCTACCAATAATTCATTGTTATCTTTTATTACAAATTTATTTATCTATCTTCTGAAAAAAAATGACCAATTAAATAATAATACATGAAAAAATACGAAATAAAATAATTTTATATTACTTTAATTTTCAGGTTCATTTTTCAAATGCTTTTATTTAATTTAATGCCATTAATTTCCTAATTTTTTTCGAATTTTGTATAATGTGTTCTCGATGTAAATATCCTATTTTAATATTTTTAGAACTTATCTATCAGGAAACTGATTGAATGAAATTTAATTTAATAAGGGCGACTGCATCTAATAATGAATCTGAAAAGAATCGATTTTAGTAGCCCATAATATTCATAATAAGGAATTATAATAAAAAAGAATAAAAAATAGTTTTTAAAAATTCTTTTACTTTGTGCTTGCACTACACACAAAAAAAATAAGATAAAATATTTGAATTGCGGATTATTTCTTTTATTTTCATCTTGGTAACTGGTTTACATACACATTTTTCTGGCCATTAACACCTTCCTACATATTTCAGAAAATAATTCATATTCGAAATAATGCACAATCGGGATTTCAAAAATTAAATTCATTTGTAGGACTCTCGTTAAAAAAAAATACTAATAAAAAATTTCAACGTTAACAAAAACTAGTTAAGTTATTGTATAGTTCCTCCTATTAAATAGTTAAAATTAATAAATTTTTAAAATAAAAACAATGTAAAACTACATAACAATAGAAATGTATAAAATTAAATTAATTAAATAGCCGTTCTTTACTCTGACCTTTCAGTAAGTTCTCCATATTCAAAATTCACTATAAAAAAGCTTCGAATTCACCTTACCTTTTTATTCGAATTATAATTTTAATAAAATATAACTCTCAGTCACGTTTCGCATTTGAATTATCAAAACAATTTTTTTTCGTTCCAAAATAATTTAAATCGTTTGCGATTTAAAAATCATAAAACAATAAATGGTTTTCCTCAGCTTGAAAAAAAAACCCCACTTAACATTGACCAAAGAAAATAAGAAATTCTCCTCATGAAACCTATAAAATAAAACCACAGAACAAATATTTACTTTGTTTTCGTCTCTGGCTTTTTTACACAGGAGTGACGCATACAGTTTTTCGAAAAACGTGGACGAAAACTTTTTTGTTACATTTCCTTTAAGATACGTTTTAAGTTTTTCGTGTCGAAGAAAAATTTTTGGAATAAGATTTATATTTGTTGCCTAACAATTTAAATATAAAAACGTTGCCAATTATTGCAACATATATAAAATAAAGGAAATTCTAAAACTGCAACATTCACAAACTGCCAATTATTGCATGGCCACTTAAAAATAAAGTAATTCTTAAAACTGCAACACTCAACAACTTCCAATTATTGCAGGATAGATTTATTTTATCTAAAAATTTATTTATTCTTAAAACTGCAACACTCAATTATAGCATCCACACTGAGTTTAAAAACTAACAAATTCAGTGCTCAAAAAGTGGACTTAATTTCCACATTATAAAAAGTTCTCTGTCGTAAAAACGAAATTCATCCCATTAAAAAATATTCTGCCAATCAAAATCATTTACTACGCGAAATGTATTTTTCTAAAAATAAAACGTTTTAACTTCTTCGTTTTGAATTAAGTTTTCTTTTAATACTTGATCTTCTTATTAATAAAATTATTTCATACGAAATGGTATTCTTTTTGTTTCTTTATTTAATTTTTTATGACTGACATTGTGTTTTTCTTGAGAACTGAAACAGTTAAAAACTAAAACTTATTTTTGTTTTAATAAAAAAAATCACGTATTTTATTCTTCGTTGATATTTTCCTCAGGGTGGTTTTTTTTAAACATTTCAAATTTAATTATTATCCAAATAAAAATACTCAAAAAGACTACCAAAAGAAAACTCGCAAAATTTCCAATTTTTCAAAGATTGGAAAACTGCATAAACTAATACTATTTCAACAAAGCTTGTACAAATTTACAAGATTTCAATTTGGTTGTTTGATTAGTTTCTACTTTAGATTTTAATTTATAATAAATATTGTGGAATTTTATTATTATTTTTCTTTTAAATTTTTTTAATGACTCTACTATATTGGAATCACAATTTAATTAAACTAATCGGTTGATAATCAGGTTCTAAAAATATGAAATAATTAATTGTCAAAGATAACACATCTGTGTATAAAATTTTAAAATTGCAAATCGAAACACATTAGCATTTGAGTGATTACAAAATTTAATATTTACAAATATGAAATAAATTAATAATATAAATGAATTACATTAAAGTGTAGTATAAAATTTTTGAAAAGCAAATGCGTGTTATACTGTAACTTTTGCATTTCATGAAATGTAGAAGTTAATACTTAATGCATTTAGAAAAATTTATTTTAGTCAATTCACTAGCGAAAATCCGTATAATTTATTTTATAATTTTTTATTTCCTTTAATTTCTGTAATCACGAATAACTGAAAAATTCCCTCAAAATACGTTTTAATGTGAAGATTGTAATATTGTAGACTTTTCGTAAGTTGAAAGATACCAGATCAAATTACAGCTGGATCAACAAAAACGCCAAATTAATTTATGTCCATTAAAAGATCATATAGTATATAATGTATATTACAAAATAAAATTCTTATCTGTGCAGCATCCTTGTGTTAAGGTCGTGACAGGATCACTGAAATTTTCATTTGGGATTTGAAGGGTCGGGTTAACAAATGGGCAAAGTAAGCAACTCCCAAATTTCAATATATTCTTTTTTGAGCTATTTTCAGAGCATTTAATTTTAAAATTTCATTTAATTTACAATGACAACATACTCAAAGCAATTCAAATTAAAACCAACTATCGTTTTAGTATTAAAATATTATTCTTATATTCCTAATTAGTTATCTTTTACAAGTTTCATTATGTTGTTTAAAATCTCTAAAAATTATGTTACTTTATGATTTAACAAAAGTGCGATTCTGTGATTAAACATTACTTAAACTTCATACATTTTTTAATTTGAATTTTTAAATTCTTATACAAGAAATGTAAAACTAATTGTCTCGAAATGGATGTATGATTAAAAGTTTTGTCAGTTTATCAGAATTTGCTATATAAAACTGTTTATTTAGAAAATCAAAATTAATAAAAAGTATTCGGTGTAGAAAAGCAGAGAGGAGATTTTGGGTCACTGATATTCGCATCATCTAAAAGCCTCCAAAAGGCTTGATCAGATCTTGCCCATTCGAGTAGCTGAGAAAGAGAGGCTTAACTAGAACTTTACCTGATTGTTGAGAGTATTTTGTATTCAAAAACTGAAGGTTATTAATAAAAATAGCACAGATCATTGATAGATAACTTACGAAAATAGTAAAGTAAGGAATCTGAACTTTATTGTGTAAAGAAAATTTTTAAAGTATAAGGCAACACGAAGGCCAAATAATTTATCCAAATGCTTTATATTTTATATTTGATTATTTTAATTATGATTGATTTAGTTTAACTTAATTACATTAACTACCCATTTTAAAGCTACGATAGGGCTATTTTGGGATGGACCTCGTAATTTTGAACAGTGGTTAGATGACGAGGCCGACACCTGAACTAGCCTCCCCTCTCCAAACCTCCTCCTCCACCCCAAACTAGAGAGAGGACATTTGGCCTAGCCGTATTTAACGCGTACCAGACTCACTCACACGATGATTCTTTGATGCATTAATTATGACGGTTTTTCAGAAAAACAAACATTTAAAGAAAATCATGAAAATTATACTTATAGAAACTAATAACAATCTATTGTTCGATCTGAAATTTCAGAGACAATATACCTTCTTTAATAGAAAATTTAACTGTCTGTTATTTTCAATATACAGGATGTTCATTAATTATTGTCGGGGTTTCGGTACCTTATAACTTACGAATAAAAAATATTACGCAAAAACCGATTACTTATTCGTAATTTACAACTCAAAGAATTTTATTAAAGATATTTAAGTGTAAAGCTAGCCCAATATGCACTTTGTAGGCATTAAGCTGAAGGCGATTATGTATTCGTAAATTACAACGCAAAGAATTTTATTAACGATATTAAAAAGATTAATGAATTTGCACATGGCTGCCCTTCGTGGCTCGTAGCACATCGAGACGAAATTCAAAATTTACCTCAAGTGTTCTCCAGCATTTGTTGGGTAACATTTTGGATCGCAGTAATAATTCTGCACCTCAGTTCATCCAGGAAAGGCGCAAGTGTTCTCCAGCATTTGTTGGGTAACATTTTGGATCGCAGTAATAATTCTGCACCTCAGTTCATCAAGGAAAGGCGCAAGTGTTCTCCAGCATTTGTTGGGTAACATTTTGGATCGCAGTAATAATTCTGCACCTCAGTTCATCAAGGAAAGGCACAGGGGTCTTGCACACAATGTTCTTGAAAAATCATCATAGAAAGAAGTCCAGCGGTGTTATATCTGGTGATCTAGGAAGCACCTCTTCCACACCATCTGTCGGTAAAGTTCTCATCTAAAAAGTCACGTACAATCATGCCCCAATGTGGGAAGTGCTCGGTCTTCCATTTCCCTTTCGCTGTAGAACGCTACCAGTTTCCTGAAATTTTGTTAACCAGCGTCTGATAGAATTATCCGAAGGAGAATCTTTCTTGTACGTGGTCCTGAAGCGCCATTGAGTAGTTATGACTGATTTAGTTTCGAAAAACTGCAATACACACATTGCTTTTTCTTGCACGGGCGCCATTTTTATTTATGACGTCATAATTACCCAGATTGCAAATGAGCTAACATCGCATTGTTGCCACGTAAAATTCTTTGAGTTGTAATTTATGAATATGTATTGGTTTTTGCGAAAGTTAAGAAGTACGGAAATCCCGTCAATAATTAATGAAAACCCTGTATATCATTATATAGTTAATAAATAAATAGGAATAAAATTTCTTATTAATGTATTTCTTTTTTACGTATTATATTTGTAAAACATACATCAGCAGATATCACATATATTTTTCTGTTTGTTTACTAGATTCCATGCAAATATACTACTCCGAAAAAATGTATTTCAAGATGGGGAAATCCATACTAATTTGAACACTAGATTTAACATTCCAAGCGAAAACATGTGTACAAGATTTGGTTTAAATTGTTCTATTCAATCACGGATCTCTTGTGCTATTAAATGCTTTCCGAATTCTGAAATAAGACAAATTGTAAATGTTAATGATCCAATTGAAAGTTTTGAAAGACGTCTGAAGGAAATCGTAAATAAGTTGATTAAAAATAGCATGCTTGGATTTAATGGTCGTTGATTCTGAAAAGAACCGTCTGGGATCAATGAATGAGGCTGTAATCAGCTGTCTAGTTGTGGAAATAGTGATAAACATTTATATAAGTACTTTAATTAATGCACAAGTGAGATCAACAACAAGACGTTCTTTCATTAACTGATATATAAACTATTTATATATTTTAAGGCTTTTAAATATTGTTTTAAAAAATTCAATTAGACTGGAAAATGTTATCATTTGTAAAAAAAAGAGAGAAAAAATGTTATTGTTTCTAATTGAAATTAAAATCAATAAGTCAATAATTCTGAATTATTCTAATGTAAAAAAATCTGCAAGCTTTATTCCTTCAACCAATCTTTGACCCCTTGGTGTAACATTTAGAAGATGATTTTACATTGAGGAGCACTGAGGGATTTTACAATTAGAGGATGATTTACATTAACAATTAGAGGATGATTTACATTAACATTTAGAGGATGGTTTACATTAACATTTAGAGGATGATTGTCATTATACCGTTACAACCATCGTAAAATAAAAAATAATTGCATTTGATATAATGATAGAACTTTCGAATCCAATCCAAATTTCTAATGCTAAGTTTACGGACAGAAATTCAATATATTTTCAACTGTGTTGTCAAACATTTTACATTTGATTTAACAAAAATAGGAGTGAATTTACATAGTTAATATAATAATGTGAACCTAGCCTCAATGATTTCTAATCAATGCATTCTGTTAAGTCTTTTTAAAATAAAACTTAAAAGAGCGTTAAGAAAAAAAAATAAACAAACTTTAAAATATTTATCAAACGTTTAAGCATCTTTAATCATAAAATTCTTGTTTTCCGTTTTTTCAGAGAGAAACAAATTTTTAATTTATAATTGAAGGAAAAATCTGATAATTCAACTTTTAAAAAGCTATGTTTGAAAAAAATACCGGAAAATTATTTATTTGTATGGATAATTCAACTTTTAAAAAGCGATGTTTGAAAAAAATAAAGGAAAATCATATACTTGTATGAGAAGGTCAGGAATGTACACTTTCAGTGTGACCAAATTTTCATCTTGGCTGAGAGCGTCATCTGCATCCATAGCAAGAGTCTTCATGACAAAACGCCTCCTCCTGAAAAATAAATACAATATTTTAAAATACGAACAAATACAAGTTTGGCATTTTTACATTCTCTTACACAACTTAAGTAATTTCATGTTTATAAAGATCTAGTTTTTTAAGCAAATGTTCACTCAATTTCTAAAGAGTTCGATTTTCAAATATTATATACATATTTATTCTCGATGATTACATACTATTTCAAGATTTCCAGAATTTAACTGTCAGTTAATCAATCAATAGAATTAAATTCTGATTCGATACTGACGGCACCATCTGGAAATGAATTTATGAAACAATCGATTTCAAGAACTCAAAATATTTTTAATAATGAATTAGGAAATCAAAACTAAAAATTAAGAAAAGTAGAAAAATTATATTTGTAAGAACAAATAAAAAAGGAGGCTTTTAAAAAAAGATTTTTAATTAAGTTCATTATACGAATTTTTTTAGCTCTGCAAGAATTTATGTATATAAATCAGTACGTATTATTCACATTTTAGTAAGGGGCACTTTCATCAGTAGGTTATCATGTAAGAAGTATACCGATTGATATTAATTATCCAAGAGAAATCTAGAAATCCCAGATTTAGTTTTGAAAATAAAGTATTTTAATTGTTTTTGTTCCGTTAAATTAATGTCCCGTTTGAAGTAACATTATGGCTACATGGGACGACCTTTTTGAACAGCAGTCAAATGACGAGGACGGCATCTAAGATGGTAATCCAAGCTTTTGCAACACACCAGTTTGGTACTGACAGTTTTCAAATGCACTAGACCCGCATACCCAATTATACTTTGGTCGATTAATTATGATTGGATAACTTACTGAAAGCCATCATTTTACGAAAATCACAAAAATTATGCTAAGAGAAACTAATAACTATCTAAACTAATCAGCACAACGGCCCGTCTTCATATGATATAACAAAATGTAGTGTCATTATAATAAGTAATTTTAAAAAAAGAAATATATTTATAAATAAATACTTCATTCACTGTAAATGATCCTTATATGTAATTAACAATGACCAAAGCTGACTAAATGTTATAATCTATTATATTTTTATTCCTATTTGTGTTTTCATAATTTAAAGTGCATAATTATTCATTACTAACACTCGAAAACATTCATCAATTATAAAATTGCTCGCCAAATACATAGATAAAAAAACCGAAACTTCATTAGAGAAAAATGAATTTTCGTTTTGAAAGATCATAATTAAAATTTTGTGGATTACCACATTCTGTGCTTTATAAATTAGGGGCCACACCATAGTGTATATCTGTTATATATCATAGTTAAAGTAGCACTTAAAGTCGTTCTATTGTTTATCCCTGAGTTAAATGTATCTTCAATGCAAAAAAGGTTTTACATTTTATGATCACAGATTAAAAATTTTCAATTGCTGCAGTTCAATTAAGCTTTCCCCAATGTATACCTCAGTGTAATTAAAATTTATTTTACCTCCTAGTTAGATGACCCAACTTATCTGGTACATATATTGTTATTTAAATTCACATAAGAACGTATATAACATCCGAGATATTTAAGTCAAAAATGCTGTAATTCAGTTTAGGAATGAATCCCATCGCTATGGATGATGAGATTCAGATGAATCATGATATGCC
>JAOUZG010003472.1:170271-184678 GCA_026289955.1 Argiope argentata
ATGAGATTCAGATGAATCATGATATGCCAATCCTATGATTAATATCCCAATATGTGGACATTCATTATTCGATAATTCTAGCATTTAGTTTGAAAAACGAAATACTGGCACCAACAAAGTAAGCTTTTAAAAATCTTGCGTAATTAAGAATGATTACATTCAAATGCTTGCTTATTTTAAACGATTGCATATTTAATCTATTTACTGAGATAAGAATTGATATATTTTTTAAAAAGTAGAAGAAAAAAGTTTCGGTTTCATATGAGTAATATTTCATTCCAATAATTCATCAGAACACAACGCAGTTGAAAGACTTTTTGTAAATACAAAAGAAATATAAATCATTTCATAATAATTTTAATTGCACTTAAAGTTTCGTAAAATATCTTGCATTTTGACTCAGTTTTGGTGCACAAGCCTAGATGATTTTCTTGAGCATAATGGATGAAAAAATGGTTTTTCATCTAAAATTTATCGATATTTTATCCACAAAGTCAAAAATAACACACGCATTAAAGATGCAGATTAGTCCCTGAAGTTATGAAGAGCAGTTTTATGCACCAGTAACATGCCGGTATCGACCTGCTATCTCCTCTGGCTTTGGGTGAATAACTAAGTTAATAATGGCTAAGTGAGACCCTAAATAATAAGTTTACAGGGAAACATTTTTCGCATGTAACCTGAATCGAATGATCAACTACTTAATAAAAAATAACAGCAGACGGACGGCCCTTTGAGGAAACAGAGATGAATTCATGAACAAAGAATTTCAAGTTGCAATTCTTGATTATGTAATGATTCATCTGATAAAATAATATTTTTAGAATAAAATGTGAGGTAAATGTTTACTTTTTTTACATTTTATTTTAGCAATCTGAGGATTTCAATGGTAAATGCAATGTAGCCGTTAGATAAAATGTTATAAAATACATATAAGATATCTCGAGGTTTTTTTCGTGATTTATTTAATTTAATGGGAATGTCGTTACCCTCATCCTGTATCGTGATCACATATTCAAAAAAAGTATCCAATTCATGTTTTGGGTGTTTTTCTTTTCTTGGAGTGTTAATGTTTATAAAACTAATATAATATTAAACATAATATTGAGTTTTAAATTTTTAAAGTACTTATCTTTTATAAACCCTATTTAATTCAATTATATCTGGAGAGGAGGGTATAAGATACGATGCCGCCTTTGTCATCTGAACACGATACAAAATTACCGTATCCATTACAAAATAAACCTCGAATTACGACGAAAAGGGATGTTAATATGTAAAAACTAAATTCAGCTTTATGGTATTCATTACTGAGGAACAACGTGTCTTTACGATGCATAAAGCTTTAACACCGTTTACGGAAAAACAATAAAAATATAATTATTTTTTTCTTTGAAAGAATTGATAATTGTATGAAATAATAACACAAACCCAGAAACTCACAATATAATGCTTCATTTTGAAAATATTCTTCGATTATCATTTATTGGGAGATTAATTAATAATGCCCTAAAATTTTTATACATATACAAAAAAAAACAGACATTGCTAATTGTTCAAAGCATTAAAACCGAAATAAAAAAGGTTTATACATATATATATATATATATATATTAAAAGAGAGAGAGAGAGTGAGAAGCATGTTTAACTCTATATTATAATACTTAATAAAAAGTGTATTATTTTTATTATTTCAAGCATAGGTTTAGACATACAGAATTTCATACGTAGTTAGTAGATTCTAAACTAATACGTTAGTATATTGTTTTCTAAAATATCGACCACTTCTCCGTAATGACCTTTAAAAACCATTTTTTTTATTTTGTGTTTCATTGCTTCATAAATAACTATTCAGTTAAAGGGTTAATATAAAAGCTACACGCTAACATAGAAAGTTTGTAATGAGGATATAACATATATGAAGGTTGGAAATCAAACACAGCTTTAATTTGCATGTTAATCAAGACGAAAAAAATCACCTTGGCATTTCATTACTAAATTATAAATAATAAACTTCAATGGAAGAATCAATTCGTTATAATAAGCCATTACGTCATCTCAATCATTGAGAAAAATCAAATCATTTACGAGCGAAATGCAAGTACATATAAATAAATTGTAGACCAAACGATTTCTCAGTCAGACTCGTTTAGCTGACATTGCATTGTTCACATTCTACCAAATGAGTTGGTAAACAGATAGAAGTTATGAAAGCACCAAAGGTTTCGTTTAGTAATGGTTATTGGTGAAACAAAAATTTCAGACGTTGAGTAATTGGGATTGAGTAATTTTCCCGCGCACTGAAGACAGCAGAAGTTATTCATTAATTAAATTTAACAAAGGAATGAGTACAAATCAAGGTTTCCAATACCCTGTTGAGTGTTAATGGAAAGAAAAATGTTAACAGTTAGTGGTTGATTTTATTAGTTTTACAGCTTGAAAAAATAGTTGTACTCATAATTTAAGCAAAAAAAATTAGGATGCTTTTAAATTGAAAAGGGTGAGATGATAATCTTTTAATTCGGTTTTTAAAGAAAACTTCATATATCAAATCGACGGACTTGACGAACACCAGATCAGATTATACGAAGGTTCTTCAATGAAATCGAGTCTCAAACCTGTAACCATCCGATTCTTATGTCGATACCTTACCTCCTAGCCACAGCGGTAGAAAGAAGAATATATGGAAATACTATATGGCAAATACTATGCTAAGATATATGGCAAGAAAGAAGATAAAGAAAGATATATGGCTAATACTATATGGCAAATACTATGCAATGATATATGGCAAGAAAGAAGATAAAGACAAGATAAAGAAAGATATATGGCTAATACTATATGGCAAATACTATGCAATGATATATGGCAAGAAAGAAGATAAAGAAAGATATATGGTAAATACTATACAAAACACTGAAAATAGAATTCATCATGTTTCGGGATTATTAGTGATTCAAAAATGAAACGATAATAGTAATATTTTCGCCAATTTAAAATCATACGTATAAACTTTTTAAAAAACAGGGAACAAAGTGATAAAATCTATCCAGATTTTATAAGAATATTCATATCATAAGAAAAATGTATCTGACGTATACTAAGCGCAATTAATATAAAAAGATGTATCATAATTAATAACAAAGAATATTTGAAATGTGCAACTCGGGAATTTTGCGGATACTTCGGTCAAATACTCTTCAGTTTCGTTCAGAAGTTAACAATTCATCACAATATAACATTAAGTTGCTCATTTACCACCATGCGTCTGTATAACCAACTTCATATAAAGTTGACAGTCACACCAGGGTTTTACAGAAATCTTAGAAGAAGATATGCATGCAAATTATGTTCTGATGACAAAATAAAACATTTCTTTATTCGGGAAGTCATAAAACAAAAAATATCAATTTATTGGTGAATATTTATTACATCTTTTGAAGGTAATCTTCTGCCATAGCAATTTACCTGTAAAACATTTTTTCCCATCCTCAAAATATGTTTTAAAGTCGCTTCGTGAATCATTCCGGATTCAAGTATCCGGATCCAGGCATCATATAAGCCGGAACAATATAATTTTAGGATCGTCAAAACATATCGTAATAGGAAAAAATGAAAGGTCACACGAAAACATTGGACGACATGCGAATAGACGCTTATCATCGATCCTGCTAGGGAAGAGTGGCATTTTAAAAATAAGAATTAAAAATTACCGGATAAGTAAGCAGCTTCTCGCTTTGCTAGGAGGTATAGTAATAGTGAGGTCTTTAAGTTCAGAATGTCTACGATGTCGGATTCTATCTCCTTCGTGAGGCATGGGACAGATGATAGTTATTTTGTAAAAAACAACAATACCAGTGTAATTACTGCGGCTGTTCGAACATTCCATACCGGATATCTCGGGAGGACTAGAGTTATCGTTTATGGTTACATCTGGTCATCTTTTCATGACATCACGTAAATTCTCGTGTGATTATTCATTCCACAGATCGGACAGAATTTAACTATTCAAAACTCTGATACTCAATAAATAATAAAATGTTTATCATATATTGTAAATTAAATGATGCCAATAAAATAAAATACAAGATTTTTAGCTAAAGGCATTAAAATATTAATAACAAAAGGATTCAATTGTACATAAAAAGTTCTATTTGAAAAAGGAGAGTAAATACTATAGTCATCGGAACCGAAAACAGGTAGACTACTTCCTCTTCTCAAAAGTAGCAAATGTTACCTAATTCTTTGCATAAACATCAATCAATAGATTTATTTTCAAAATGTTTTCATTTAGTTTAATCCACCAGGAAAAATCTATTTAAAATATATAACAGTTTTCAGTAGATAATATCTCATGATTAATGAAATGCAGGAAAAAAATAATAATAAGTTAATATTTTTTAAATGTAACACACATATAGTCGAATACTTATTTGGCTGATCTGATTCAATAGTTGAAATTGCGGTTATTACATCGAATTAAAGAGGGGATTTAAAATATTATTAAGTCAAATTTAAAAAAAAATATCTAGTACTATTATTATTCAAAGAATATCGTTCGAATTATAACTATTTTTGTTTGCTTTTTTAATTATTTTTCCTACTTAATTGGAAATCGGCAGTCTGGATTATCCAGGTCACGCCTCATGCTTTCAAGTTCAAGATTGCACCCATATTTCAAAAAATAAAGCTGTGGTTTAAAAATCGGCACGAATTTTATTTTTTGTATTATTCAAAGGATTATTATCTTGCATTCTTTAATTGTGAGTACAAAAAAGAAATATTGAGCAAATAATTTAATTTTTAACGTTTCAATTTCAGCTAATTTTCTACGAACAAAATTCTCTATCAATTAAGAATTCCCCTTAAAATACGAATGAAATTTTAAAATTCTCATTAAAAGATGGACAATTAAGAATAGCTATAACATTATGCTTGATATCACATATTTCTCCAGTTTTAAAATATTTTCATTTTGCATTTAGAAAAAAGATATTCTTACCAAATGAGAAGATAAAAAAAACCAATCGTTCGAATGGAAAAGTTTTCAAAATAATTAAATGGAACATCTTTCGCCTCATCACATTTTTGAAATATTTCATTTGAAAAAAAAATATTTCAAATGAAGCACACATTTTGGAAAAAAAATATTACTAAAAACTAATATAATTAAATTGATAATTTTAATTATTATTTAAGATAATATATCATATAAAATGGAATTATCGATATACGATGATAGAATCGATAATAATTCTAATAAGATATCTTTGAGAAAAATATTTCAAAAAAGCTAGAGTTGATTGGATTTTTTTTGTCATAGTTGTAATATTTTTCCATTCCATATGTTCATCTTTATAATTTTTTTTATCTCACGCACTGATAGGTTTTTCCAACTGAATATTTACACGCTTGATGATAAGATTTACCAACTTAATCCTACTACTTAAGAGGCATATTGTCAGGAAGATAACATTTGTTCTAACATGTTTTTATTTCCGGTTGTTAGCGTGTGCAGATTTAATGGAAGATTACATCATTAGAGCTTTCAAAATCATACTCCAAAGACATTATTTAAATCTCAATACATGCATTACTTCTTGCATTGCTTAATACGAAGTATTCGTGGAAAAAAGTGTGAAAATTTTGGATTTCACATGAAACATACTAAATTATACTTGCTGATAAATCGCAAGAGAAAGTTTTTGAATTAAGATATGCATTTGAACGACAGATTAATAAAAATCATGGCAGTTATTAATAATGCAGATCAGTGTTATAATATTATGAGGTTGCATTGTACTAAGAATGCTAAAAATTTTAAGTAAAATCACTCATTCGGAATGTAATCGTAAAAATTATGAGCTATATAATATTATCAGTATTATCATTTATTAAATATAATTTATATCAAAATGTATTATCAATAATAGTCCCAATAATTTCACCATATTTTAAAGTTCTAACAATTGTGGAATGTTGAAATTCGTAATATTTAATAAAGTATATAGTAAAAGTTTTATGTGCGATGACAAATTGCACATTTCTTGGGCAATACATAATTTTGTATACATATTGTAAAGCTGCTTTTGGGTTTAAAAAATACAAACAATTTATCCTATATTCTTACAGAGGATCTTTTGGTGCATTGATTATCATGCGTTGATATGGTAAACAAAATTCTGTTGCTGAATAAGAAGGAAATAAGAATAATAAGAATGAAAGGAATTATTGTAAAATTTAATTGCATTGCAGATAATGACTTTCAAAGGTTCAAAGTAAAATTCAATTTATTTAATGGAACGAAATTCATGTGATAATTCTTGATAGCATTATGGATTATTCCAAAAAGAAAGAAGAAAAATCCAAAATTTAACAAATTAAATTTGAAATAAGCTCATACTTTTATTAAAAGCTTCTTTTTTAAAATCTGAACTATTACTGAATTTTCATGAAAACGTGTACAAACAGTAACAAGATTGTTATGAAGATATCATATCTTTCGAGATTTTTAGATAGAGAAACTTGTTTTCAGTTGTCAAGACAGTAATAATAATAAAAAAGAAACCTTAAAAAACATAAAGTAATAAAAGTATTCTACAGAGAGGGAAAGAAACAAAAATTGTAATCTGAATACTTTTTGCATTTTTTTCAATAGTTATGTATGTAAAATTTTAGACAAAAAAATCATAATATTAATCATAATAAACGTTAATAGGTACTGAATTTTATTTCTAAAATATAGATATAAGTGAAAAATCATTTTTTAAAGAGCCATTATTATAACTCTTGGGATTGGGATTTTATTTTTCAACATACAGAAATCACTCAGTTAGATTTAACTCCAAATGAACCCAATTAAACCATATAATTTATATATTCTAAAATTTATAATACAACAAATTTGTCAAAAATAAATACATACTTTTTGAAATTCTCTTCTAAAACTACGAACCAAGGACCTCCTTGTTGAAAGACGTACGTATTGACCATCATTCACAACAATGTGTCAAATCCACAAAAAAATAATCGAATAGATGAAGCTTTATTGATGTTTCGTGATGTTAAAAATGTAACTTTACAATCTATCACTAAAACCAACCATTTCTGCAATCATAATGACTTTTATAAGCAGTCTGAACGATGTAATATCTAAAAAAAATAAATCCAGCGGTCGAAAGCAAATGATTTCTGCTACGATTCAAGTACTTTCGTGTGATGAAAAGACCTTGAATAATCATATCCCTGCATCACCATTTAAGTCGAACTACTAAACTGGACAATCACATTCAAAACACAGGAATAAGAATCCAGTAACAGCAAAAAAAAAAAAATTAAATGACCTATACAACTGCGTTTCAACCTCAATATCAATAATCTTCAAAATCGATTATTTCCACTAGTAATTTTGATTCTAGTGATGAATTTCTTTATGTTCTTCATAAGAAAATTATAAAGTAGCACTTCATTCATTATGAGAGAACAGTGATTCTATGAATTTCATCTGGCCACGAGATCAAACCTGGTCTCCTTAATCACAATAACATTTCATAGAATATCTTCTTTTCAAGCAGATTTTAAGTTAACCAATCGGATTACATATGTCAGAAGATGAGGTGAAACCTTTCCATAGATTTAAATCATAGGTGAAAAAAGTCACACCATCTGAATTTGGTAAGACTGCTTTTCATGTATGAAAAAAGATTAAAAACTCACTGGAGCGCATTATTTACATTTTGAACAGCAGAGGAATAAAAAAGGAATGAGTTTAACAACAATAAAGTAAAAATAAAACTTCCGTTTAACTCCAGAAACACTTCCGTGGTACTTCGGCAACAAGTGTAATCCTTGTAATCAAAGCACGAACATCAGATAATGGATGATGTAGGAACTTGAATGAAGTGAAACAAAAACAATGCACTTAAGCGTGTAAATGTTAGAAATGTTTCATTAATTGTCTTTCTGGTGTAACTGGGCGTTTTATGTTAAGCTAAACCTCAACAAACATCAAACGGATGGCACATCAAGACAAAAAGGAAAAGACTCAATGAGGGCCGAAAGACATGGACATAAGGCGATGAATTTGATACAATTGTATTTGCAAAAGTATAAAGAAAAACATGAAATGCATAGTACTTCCAAAAACTATTCATAATTGCCATAATTTGAACTATTGGTTTTACATAAGCAAAAAATTTATTCTCGCAAAAAATCCTACATTTTTCAGAAGTAACACTATTAGTTTTTTTTTAAATACGCAGGAATTTAATTGGATAAACAAGTTTTTTTTCTTTTGATGAACAGCCCATTTAATTGCACTTTTCCCTTATATTATTTTTATTTATTATTTTTTTCATTTTATTAAGATCGTCCATGAGTAATAAAAAAGCACGATTGCACTCTTAAGCAAATATCTGTCATTCGTGAAAACTGACTATATTGTTCATCTGCAAACTTACACGTAATCACTTTAAAATATCTGCCATTCTTATACAGACAACTTTAACCGGTTCAACAATTTTTTATTCCGACTTCCCAAGACAAACAGTAGATATTTAGATAGGCAAGTGAAATTCGAAAATGTGAGATTGAAAATCAATCAAATAATTTTGGAGAATATGGAAACAGAATTTAAATATGAGGGAATGAAGATTCTTATTATTAGTTGTCAATAACAGTAAGAAATAATTAATATGCTTAATATTTGAAAATTCAGCAGTATCTAACTGCGAAATTAAATCGAATTATCATTTCGGATAATGATTTTAAAAAATCACACTTCCCAATTTATTTTTGTACTATACATTATCACAAAATTTTGAGAAGAATTTCTTTTTGTTTTGCATCAATTATTTTACTATTCTATTTGAAATAAATAAATAAATAGCATCTGAAATTTGATCCAGTTAAATCAATGAGATACATTATGCACAAATGGTATAAAATTATAATTAACCACCAGACATTCAAAATTTCAAATAACCAAAAGGAATAAAGAGTCACACAATTAATTCCATTAAAAGAAAATAAAAAGCATCTAGAATCAATTACTAAGCCGCATCCATATGTTTACGGAAATGGTAAAAAAGAAAGAATAGAAAATTTTATTTTTCGTATTGATATTTTACCATTTTACTTTGTTGCTAATACAGAAGCAAAAAAAAAAAAAAGAAAAAGAACAAATACTGAGTACTAGTTCTGTTTTTGTTTTTGACACAGCGCAGGTGAAATTGTAGAGGAAGCAGATTCAAAAAGCCGATGCATTTCGAACGGGTTCTTTTTGCTTTTCAACCTACGTAATTCAGTATCGAAAATAAATTTATCTCTGCTGAGAATTCCTGTGTCCTCGAAAGCTTAATCGAAGGAAGCGATATCCAATATAAAATTAAAATTAAGTAGAAAGACGAGAGCCAATTGATAAATGACGGAGGAAGTGATGCGTTCGATTAAGGAGTGCCACCGTTATTCAAAGTGGAGAGTAAAAAATAAATAAAAATGTTCTCCGGCAAGGTTCCCGCGCGAAACACAACTAGAAAGATTCTAAGTCATGAATCCTTTGATTCAGTTAACTTTACGGAGATTTTTTAGCACGTTTGATAAGAAAACTGAGCCGCGTTTGATGAAAGAAAATACAAGTCACAAGTTTTATTATTTTATGGCTGAGATGCTTGTTATTTAAAATATTTCATTGCAACAGTTGTTTACGGGGAAAAAATTAATTTCTTAAAGAAATAATTTGAATAAAAAGAAAAATACAAAGAGTAGAACGCCATGTTATTCAGAGGCTTTATTTGTTTTTGGAGCAGTTAGGAAAATAGAATGTAAATAGAAATCAAATTAAAATAAGTATATCATTTTCATTAATCTCTAATGTACGTTCATTTAAAATAGTCTTTTAAACGCAACGCTTGTATACAAAATCAGATATTTTAGTGCCAGTTTCCTGGCCTAGGGGTAGCGCCTCTTTCCAATGATCTGGGCGTCTCGGGTTCGAGTACTGGTAAAGGTTAGGTTGTTCTTTACCCTGTTTTATCTTTAAGGTTTGTGAAAGAGACTCCCGGTCCCGTTATGAGCTGTCTAATACTTAAATGTATACAACATAAACTCTATTGCTGGCGTCCTGGAGCAGAGGAAGCGCGTCTTCCTCGTGATCGGGCGTCCCGGGTTCGAGTCGCGGTTAGGGCATAATTGTTCTTCTGTGTACTATCTGGGAGTAGTATGAATGTGCCCCCATGTGAAAAGGGGCTGTTCAAGTGAGTGTCATATGAGATAAAGTAAGGCTTCTGCTCTCGGGTGCTCAGGAGCTCTTACCCTCTGAAGCTACTGCATATCTCTTTCTCTTGATCTTAGCTTTAATTCAATCGAAAGGATTTAAGCAACAACAAAAAAACAATTTTTTTACAAAACTTTTCTTTATATGCAAATCTATAATACGAGTAGTATATATCGCTTGAATATGGATAATAATTAGCGCGTCTTCCTCGTGATCTGGGCATCCCGAGTTCGAGTCCCGGTTATGGCATGGCTGTTCTTCTGTGCACTATCTGTGAGGCATGTGAATGTGCCCTCCCCCTGTAAAAAGGGGATGTGCAAATGAATGTGATGAATGTGTAACTATAGTCGTACTCTTGGCCCTAGTTGGCGCTACTTCAAACAAGAGACACTTATTTCGTCTTAAATCAACTGATGCATCAGCGGGCTTGTCCATGACAAGTGCCATTAGTAACAACAACAACCGTATGGATAATTATAAAAACTCATGTAATATTTCAGATGTATTTTCAATGCTGCCCGATGCAACTGTGTTAAAATAATATTATAGATAGAATTAATTAATTAGTTAATAGAATCGATTCGATCAAAATGCTTAAAAAATCCCGTAATAAACAAACATGTCGAAAGATTTTACATTCAGTAATATTAATAAAGCACATCTACGAAAAGCATTTTAATATAATACTCATGCTTCGGTCAAGATTCAAATGCCACCACTATTTCCGGGATCATCTCAAGTCTAACACATCATTAGATTAAAAAAAATACACTGAATAAAGTGCAATAGGAAGCAAGTATTTATCGGATCAAAATCTTAAAAATCACTTCAAGCTAAGTACATATTTGATAACCTTTTTGCTCTTCAAGCTGTGAACTTCGGAAAAAAGCTTAAGGTAATCAAAGAAGTCTCACTAAAAACGAACAAATAAAAGAAACGATATCTAGGGAAGAGAAGCGGAAAATCTCCTTTAAATGAAATTCAGGAACAAAAATTCTTTGAGCAGTATTTAATAATGACAGATCTTTTAGCCGGAATATCAAAAGATCTTGGCATTTGAAGGAAAACAATTTAATGTCTCTAAATAAATGGATTTAAAACAAAAACAAACAAATAAAAGGCAGCATAAAATTTAAAAACATTGTTAATAATACAAGTAGAGATTATAAAACCAGTAGGCTTTTTTTACTTTCTGACAAATGTTTCCAAGAGATGACTCCGAGTAGTTCCGGGTGGTGTCATTTAATTTACATAATCGTACCAGAACTTTTTACAGTGAAAATAAAAATTTACGAATAAAGTTCTTATTTAAGAAATAGTAAATAATAATAACAAGAAATTTTCAAATATCATTTTGCTCGAGGCCCATTGGAGAATTTTCAGCATTTAAAAGTAATTGTTTTAACAGACATTTAAATAAGTAAGAAAAGGGATTAGGCAGATTTCTAAATAAACATTATTTTTAAAAGGAATTTTAAAAAATGAAGCAAAAATTCGTATTCCAGCTGTCTAAAGCATTTTTGATAGGGCAGTACAAGCTGCGACACAGTAAATAAATAAAGAAATATATATATGAATTTACTAACCATTCTAAATAAAACTATGCTTCAAATTCTTAACATATATACTGATTTACTGATTTTATTATTCCATTAATAACTTTCAATGAAATAAAAATGCTTGACTGAAAGCATAAAAATACTTAGCAACTAATAAAAAAAATACTTATTTAAGTAAGTATTTTTGGTGAATTCTAATCAAAAATATTTATTTATCTAAATCATAAATATTTACTTTTTAACCGATTCAGCGCAGAAGAATACTTGGTATACGGCAACGACACACTCAAACGATTAATATATGATTATTATTACGCAGAATGTTGCTTAAAATTTCATCATACATTTAGTCAGTAAATTTACTAAAAATTTAAATAGATACTGCAGAAAAAAACTTTATTACATATAAATTTGTAGTTGAATTGTTATAAATCATTCTGATTATTTCTATATAAATACTACTAAATAATTAAATAAAACCTAATTTTACTAATTATTAAATATTTAAAGATGCAAGAAATTAAAGCTCATTTAAAACGTCCCCTTTCCAAAGACACCTCCTTCTAATGGTTTACACAAATTAAGACATTCTGTAGTTCAATTATTGTTTATTTTGAAAACTAAATATAAAACATAACTACATAGCAGGAAATGCAAAACATAATTATAATATAATGATGGAACTATTTACTGACGGAATATGACTCTACATTCACATTATATTAATCAATTTTCATTCCCAATTTAAGAAATGAAATATAATGTTCCATTAAAATAATGTTATAAATTACTATTATATTCCTTTGTTTAGTAGCAATTAATTCGCAGTCAATGAACTGTAAATTCAGAAATGATTAAATTCGAAAAGAATTTCTCTTTTTCACAGCAGAAATCTAAACAATGAGACAATACCTTCAACAACTTTTTTTAGATTAAAAGATCTATGACCTTCAATTCATTGAGATAATTCCAATAAAAACATTTACTAAGGAATTAACGACGCTTTATTTACAGTTCGCTTGTTAGATAGAAAAATAAAATAATCGAATATTCCAAAATTAAATCTTGTTTGATAAAAATTACCTCGAAACTTAAAAAAAAATCATTAAGGAGAACGTAATGTTTTCAGAATTGCTTAATTATTCACAGTACCTTCATTACTCTGTTTAAAAAAAAAGAAAAAGAAAGGAAAACTTCACTAATTTGCTTTCGTAGCAAACAATGTTCCGTTAAAATTAAGGTTTTCTTTAAAAGTGCATTTGCTTATTAACGTATTCAAGTCGCTAAGCAATGTTTATTTACTGACAGAAAGAAATATCAGAACACGAACGCTTTTGAAAGGACTAATTATCTTTACAAAAGACATTGTAACATATGTGCAACTCAGCTGTTCCTAAAATTTCCGGAAGGATTCACTCGCCATGTTTTATTATAAGAAAATAATCTTTGTTGCGCACAATGAAAATTCATATCAAAATTCTGTAAAAGAACAAATTGTCGAAAAGAATTTAACGAAGCGTGCGTGATTCCGAAAATGATTAATTGGGTGTACATACGACACGTGAAGGCTGTTCGCGAAGGTTGTATATTAAGGAATGTTTCTAGACGACAAACAACGTCACGCAATAACACAGCCGTACATCTGAAGCATCTGTAGATGTTGCGTACAGACAAAAAGAATGATAATATGCGAGAATCGCACGGTACACTTGCATAAAACAACGAATAAAATTTCCTCTAAATCAAAATGAAAGCCGACAGTCTATGGTGCAAACTTCAGCACAATATATTCAGGAACAATGAATAATTAAACAATAATATTTTTATTATTATTTTTGCCTCCAAATAAAACTCTTTCATTGTCCATCAGACGATGATTTAAATCTAACAAAAATTTGGCAGGTGAAATTTAAACATAAAGAAAATGAAATAGAACAACAAGACTGATTTGTTGTTGTTATTCTGATAGAAATAAACATAAAACTAAAAGAAGAATCGCTGATTTAAAATGTAAGAACAACGAATTAAAAATTGTTTTAGTATTCACACCATTGAACTACGAAATTATCCTTCTAAATTCATTTCAGGAATTAATAAAAGAAATGTGAAAATTTTCTACTTCTCAAAAACTACTGCATATGATTATTTTACTTTTACTTTACAGCTGCGCCGGATTTTTTTCAGTAGCACGTGTTTACATTAATGGAGTAACAGCTGATAGTTGAAACAAGAAATGGAATTATGTGGCATTTGTTTATGCTTCAAGAATGCAATGAATTTTGTAGTCTAATGCGGTAATATATCATCGGTACTTGTAATCGGATTCATTTAGCAACTAGTTGCGGTGGTAAGCAAATAAATAATGTATGAAATCATATGTTTGCATAAAATATGTACCATTTGAAAGAACTGGAGTTGAATTACTAGATACCACAAATCTCTCACCTAACCATTTCTTTTAAAAGTCGCATCATTTTCCGATTCATGCAAAGCTGCTACATTTTTTACTATATATATATATATGGTATCTAGTAACTCAACTCCAGTTCTTTCAAATGGTACATATTTTATGGAA
>JAOUZG010003472.1:184778-223635 GCA_026289955.1 Argiope argentata
ATATGGTATGCAAATGACAGCTCGCAAGTAGATGAACAAACAACGGTTTTAATAATCTATATATTTAATGAGAAAGCTATATATTCCATTAAATAAATATTTCCTGTTTAAATAGATTGCCTATAATTAACTACGCAGTGAGAATAATTTTCCATATGACATTCCACATGATTCAATACTCCAAATTACATAATCCTTTACAAATTGAATATAGCATTATAAATGTTGTATTCCTTTAAATTAAACAATTTAGGAATTTGAAATTAGGACAAACTTCAACCTATTAACATAAGCTTCTATTTAACTATTAAATCCTGTAGTACGAAAAGTCCGTATAGTTAATTCGCATCTAGCACATTAAGAATCATTTTTAATTTACATTTGAAAACTTTTACAGATGTAAAGTTAAACGACAATAATGATTTATTTATATATGTAAATTAAATCCTACTCGTACATACATTTGTTGGCATAAATATCACTCATTATTGTTAAAAGACATTTAATTATAGTCAATTTCACTTAATACAGTTGTAATTGTTTTGCAGTAAGTGATATTTCGCGTTCATTAGCACAAAAAAATTAGTATTATAAAGCTTAGAGAAAAAAATTTAAATTATTCCGATGCTATTTTTAACTTGTTCGCTCTTATCTAATGCTGTCAAAATTAAATAAATTAAATATATTTTGCTTAGTTGAAAAAAAGCAGTCCGCATCCTTTGAACACAGATTATGTAACGTTTAAATAAAAGACGACACATATCTTCGTTTATCATACGCATAATAAATGAGATTTAGCCTTGTTTAAAAAAGAGTGGGTTTTCACTTAACATATAACATGTATTCTCATCCCTACCTTGGCAACCGAAAATTTACAATATTCGGAATGCATTATAATATGTTGTCACTATAATCTAGAGGAGAAACATGTTTTAGAAGAAAGATAAGAAATTTAAAAATTAAGATAAGAAGCCCAAAACTTCGCAAGTAATAAAATAACAGCACGTTTTTCTAATTAATAGCTAGCGGATTTGAATAAAAAATAATAACAAGCAATAAAGCCAAATATTAAACGGTAAATACTGTAGAAATAATACAAAATGTATTGTAATAAATAGAAATAAGAAAAAAGTGTCCACAGCTTATTATTGCTATAAATATCAAAATGATGTACATAAAAAAAATACACCAAAACGTTAACGAAATTATGATGTAACAGCTAGTATCTCAAGAGGCATAAGGAACTTTGTGACAATATACAACAAACACATATCATGTGTTCAATTTTATAGCAGATGAAATCAAACTCTACAATTTTTTCCATCGATAAAGCATTTTGGAAGATTTTGAATTAGACATTTTGATATAACAATGATGATATAGCAGAATTATCTACCGTTGATTAGAGTAGAGCTTAAACTTTTTGTGTTGATGACCACTAATCAGCCGTGGAAAAACACAACAGCATTTCAGTTTCAAAAACATGCTGAAGGCTTTCATTTACATACATGCGTAGCAAAATGATATACAAATTGATAACATTAAAAATAATTATAAAGAAAATTGTACATTTTAAAGAACTGTTTTTCATTGAATTGCTTTTCTTTGTATTTTGGTTAACACTTGTTAAAAAATCTAATAGGACTCTTTATCTGTCCATATTTGAGTGATTTTGAAAATCATTTCAGAGGCTTCAGGTTCAAAAAGAAAGTTAAGAAGCAAAATTTTAAAATAAAACGAATATAATAATTATTTTTTTCACGCGCTTAAGGACACAAAACAAATATATGGATAACTACAGATTCTTGTATTATGTTAAAAGCGAAGAATAGTATATAGCGATTAACAGGAAAAACAATTTCGCCAATAGAATGTAATTGTAATTTTGAAAAAAGAGGGAAATGTACTAGAAATTACAAATAATCTACCATTGACTATGAAATGCAAAAATTAAAATTAGCACTGAACGATATGCCAATTAACAACACCATAATAAATAAAACAGAGAACTATAAAAGAAGGAAATGTTTATAAAACTGATAATTAAAACAAAAACATGGCAGCATTTCATGTTATGGATGGAATAAACGATAAAGAATAAATGTTGAAGTAAAGCAGATTCAGTAATACACGATTTCCTACATAATATTTTTTCATGAATTTTTTTCAAAAATAAATGCGTAAAAGAAAAAGTTGAATATAGAATACAGCAAATAACTTGGCAGACGAACTAATGAAAACGGAAATCAAAATAAGAAATGAAATCGATAATGGCAGGTGTTAATTTCTACACAGATGAACAGTTTTTGAAACAATATTTTGTTTATTCTCTGCATAACGTTTTCAACCTCTAAATAATTGATTTATTATCTCTTAATATTTGCGCACATTTTTCTGAGCCTTTAATTAAAATATATATTGATAGGGTGATAAAATTTAACAAGAATAGCATATTAAGAACTGTGCTCGAAATAAAAACTGAGAAATAAGAATTTTTGTTATTAGATAGGAACAAATGAAATAAGAAATTCTTTTCTTTTTTTGGTTATCAGATCAAATAATTTTATTTTCTACATAGTCTTACAATAAATCGATGATCGGTTGACAAATAACTGAGGTTAAAAAAATAAAACAACCTCTTTGAACTTTATTATTGGACATTATGGAGCCCGAGGACGTAATACAAGAGACTAGACCAATGGAAAGGGGTACATGGTATTGATAAAATCCAAGAAATATATAAGAGAACAAATAAAACAAATTTCAGAAACAAGGAAATAGAGCCAAGAAAAACCAAAAAGATAGAGCAAAAACATCGAAAGTATTTTGCTATTGCTTTTCTAGCTTTTCACCGAGCTGAATAATCCATAATGATTTTATTAGGGTGTCCATTTTCTTTTTATCGAGTTATTGAGAAGAATTCATTAGAAGCTAGTTTTTTAAACAAAAATTCTAATTTTGTTAATCTAACCCTTTTTTAATATGAGTTATTTATTATTAACTAAGATATTCCGAGTCACAAATAGCAAAGTTGAAAAGGAGAATTTGTTAGAAGCTAATTTTAACAACATTACTAATTTTTGTTAATCTAATCTTTTTTATACAAGCTATTTATTTGTAAGATTTTCCGGTCAAAGGGTCAAAAATAATGACTCACCAATTACTTTTGAATAATTGGTCCTAAACAGTATGGCAAAAATTAGGAATTAAAATTGATCGATTTTATGAGAAATTTTAAAAATTAAAAGTACGGAATTTTTTAAAAATAAGCTATTTAATCATAAGCGAAATTCTGAACAAACCGTCGATGTTGAAAAAAATTCAGGAATAGTCCTGATCTCTTTTTTGTTTCTAGATAGTTCCAGAAAAGCAGCAATATTAGGAACTTAATTCCACTATATAAGCATCCTTTTCAATAATTTTTTAAATATTCCCCTACAGATTCAAGGCGGAATGCTAATGTAACTAAACCTAATCAAACAATTTTTGAATTAAAATAATTAATATGAAAAAAATAAAACTTCGGCCAACTGTTTGATAAAAGTTCGATTATAAAAGTTATGACAAAGTTACATTTGTTAAAAGGATAAAAAATAAAAGTGCAAACACTTTTACAATCTTCTGCGAATCGAATAATTAGTTCCCACAAGTGGCTTTCCATTGGCCTCTTTTCGAAGACCACGTTAGACCAGCTCTGACGTAACAGTACTTATTAAAACTTAGGTTTGGAAAGTTAAAAGCCATTTGAAATGGCGGTTGCATTAGATAACATGGGCGTTGGCTACGCACGATCACCTTGCTCGTTTCAAAGAATCGATGCTCAAAAAAAGAAGCCTTTGTTTAGGGTCTGAAACGCCATTTGAAACTAAACGTAGAAAAAAAGAATATTAGACATTTACTCAATTGAACACATTTTACATATCTTCTTGCAATAAAAGAAGCAGAGAGTCGCGGAAAACAGCTTGTTGATGGAGGTAAAAATAGAGAAAAAAAATTAAAAAATTAATTTTTTTTTCAATTCTAGACGAAATTTAAATAAGTTCTAGACTTGAAAAAATTAAACAGATATTTCATCAAGAAAAGGGAAAAGAAATGCGCATTTTAAACAACTTCGAATAGTTGCATGAGTAAAATAAATCCCGACAGTATTATCTCATTCATCAAATAAACATATATTTTTTTCAATCAGCAACTAAGTTTATTAAGTACCTTATAATTTTAAACCGCTCTCAGAAGCAAAAGATGGTCACCTGAAACTTTACAAGAGTTTTCCAAATTCTATAATTCATTGAAAATGACTGAAACATTGAATTTCATTAAACATTGAATTCCAAACATGAGAGTATTTAAATGAATATGCGACAACATAAAGAATAATAATGTACATCTAAAATGATTAGTTTTAGTTACATGAACGTTCCATTTTAAAGCAACACTGGGGCTATTTTGGGATGGACCTCGTAATATCAATCGCGGTAAGATGTCGAGGACGATATCTGAGCTGGCACTCTCCATTCTCAAAACTAGGACTATCTATCAATTTTCAATTGCGGTAAAATGAGGAGGAAGACGTCTGAGCTAGCACTCTCCTTTCTCAAAACTTACATACCAAACCAGCGGGAATAAGCTTGACTAGCATCAAACGCGCCAAGTTTGGCTAGCACCATTTAACGTGCACCAGACTCATTTAAACGACGGTTTTGCAGTGGAAACTAGACGCGAACCATCGGTCCCGCAGCCGATACCTTACCACCAGGCCACCACAGCTAATAATCTTGCCACCAGACCACCACAGCATTTTAAGTCGGAAATTAAACTGGAATGTGATTTAAAAAACCATGATATTTTTCAAGTTATTCTTAGTTGGGTTTTTTTTTTGACTAAATGAAAAAAATTATCAACTATTACAGAAGCATCCAATCTTAAAATCAAATGTGTTTCTTATTTTTCAAGAAGTTCATGAAATCGTCATATTAATATTGGTGTGTTAGCTTTCAAATCGGAATCTGTAGTCTTTGCAATCGGATGCTTTTTTTTTAAGTTACCCAGATATCTTTTTAGCATGTTATCCCGCATGAAATAAAATTTAAAAAAATAATTGCATTCAACCATTTTGCATCTTTATTTGATATGTTTGAACAAAAGCAATCTATAAAGTCAAAAATATTTTATACTTTTCAAAATTGTAAATATACACTTCTCCTTACAGAACAAGGAAAATGATCTGAAACAGAAACTATAGTTCAATTAGTTGCGGAAAAAGTTACGTTCATATTTTTGATAGAATTTTCAGAAAAATCATCGCCTTTCAAATACATTATTATGCTTAAGATACAAAATGAAGAAAATAATTTAATTAATTTCTAGCAAACCGGAAGAATAAGTTCAGAGCCTGTGAAAACAGCATGTCACAAAGTTCTAGAGTACCAATTAGCAAAAAAAAAATCCTTCCAAATTTCCAAATATTCAGAAGAAAGTCTTTAGTAGAGAAAAATCGTGTACCAGCACATTCACTGTCAGTGTATCAAATCTAATTCAAAAGATTTTTCATTTTTACATTCACATCTGGTCTTTCAACCGTAAATCTCAACCTAAATCTGACAGTCAGTGCGTTCAAATTTAGAAACATTGTAAACACACTTGTACATCGGCAGGTCAGTTTCGAAAAACACTTAAAGTTAAATCCAGTAAACACAAGCTATTTAAAAACTGAGGCACGCACAAACTATCTACAAAAATCTGATACCCCTAAGGATCAAACGCCAAATAAGCAGAAGACGAATAGCAATTTCACTTATGTTGTTACAGAAAAATAGTAGCTAATTAGTCGCTTACATTCAAATACCATTGCATTACTTCAAATATTTCATTTCCAACAAAATTAAGAGGTCGAAGAAAGGAAAAGTTCCCAAGATACAAAATGGTATGGCATACTAAATAAGAAACAGAAAACATGTCAAAATCGGCGCTTTTATAAAAGAACAGGTTTTTTATAAAATTTACATACAAATTAGGATAATGCCCTTTGTCAATATTCACAGCAAGGAATACAATGCCTTTACTTGGGCTAGCATAGCAAAAAGAATTTTCTTCAAAAACCGCCAGTGGTTATTTGAAGGATGTGGGGAGTAATTAAAAGGAAAAATAGAATAGCTCTAATTATGAATCAGATTAATTTTGAAGAAAACAATATCTTGAAGGATACATGAAATTTAAGATTTTAATTTAAATAAAATATATATACTAAAAATAACAAAACGGAACAGTACAATGAGCTATATTCAGGTGTTTATATATATTTATAAAAAGCAAAAACATGTAGAAAATAGTTAAAATATTGAATTTTTGAAATCGAATTTTTTAAAAATCGATTTATTTTGTTCTTTTTTAAGAGAGACATCCTTTTTTAGAATAAGTATCGAATAACTATAAACTTAAGATTTTAATTAATTCTCAAGCAGAAAGAACTTAAATTCATCCATTCATCAGTTATTTCTTATCTTCAATTTATTTTTATATTCATTTTAATTCATTTAGTTTGCTTGTTATTTGCTATGTTGTACCAACTTACAAGCTCCAAAGGATATAATTAAATATTGTAGTAAATAAAATATTTAACTTTTAAAAGTTAAATAAAAAATCAACAGATCATTATTCGAATGATAACGATTATAATACAGTTTCATGATGAGGAATTATAAGTATACGCAGTAGAATGATTTTGTTTGGTAGCGTAACAATACACTTTTGAATTAAAATAACAAAGGGACATAACGAATGGTCTAAAAAATTGTACAATGGAATTTAATCAATATAAATGCAAATTGAGGAAACATATAAACACAAAATTCAAGCGTAATAGAAAGGTGGAACAAATAAAAATTAATGGATATATGTATCACATCAGAATATTACGTATAGCTATAATATGGTGATAGAGATATATGTTTGCATGCAACTATAATCACTATGAATAGCTATACGTATCGCTATAGATTGTGACATATAGCTAAAATATAGTGATATAGCTATATGTTTACATATAGCTACAATCATTATTAATGGCTATATGTATCACTACAAATTATTACGTATAGCTATAATATAGTGATACAGCTATATGTTTATATTTAATTATAATCACTATTAACAACTATAACAGTATCGCTATAAATTATTGCATGTAGCTATAATATAGTAATACAGCTGTATGTTTGTATATAGTTTTAATCACTTATGACAGCTATATGTAAACTTCAATTCAGTGGAAATGTTCTTCAAAAGTAAAGGACGTAAGTCCATATGAGGACTTTTCAGGACAGCATAAAAACAGCAAAATAAAAAAAAAGGATTTCAGTGCAAATGAGGACAGAAGTCCTCAAAACCTTATTAAATTATAGTACATGGATTTTTAATCAACATAAATTATTACGATTTCATACAAAATCAAATTTTATGTAAAACCGAAATAACCTTTTTCGATTTAAGCTCGAATGGTTCTGAGATATAAAATCATGATTTTTTTTGTTGGTTATAAAAACTAAACCAGCATTAGAATATGTATGGTTGATCATCATTTCAAGCAAGTATGCATCAGAATAAGCTTGATACTGCTAATGTTTCCAGAATAACTATTTATTTTAAACGGAAATAAATGATCACTTGATTGGTTTTTAATATGATCAATCAGACCAATTCCTAATTAATATATATCGAAACATTTACTCGAATATTGCATTATAAATATACATACTTTGATGAAAACATCCAGATTGACAATTAAGTTTTAGTTTGAACTAAGACGCAGGATAATTTTAAGAAGAATGAGGATATTCCAATGATGAGAATTTTCCTTTTTATTTTTGGTATATAAAATGTATTATATTAGAAAAGTAATTGATAATTTTGGAAAATTTAACTACTTACTGTTTTAAGAATAAAACAATAAATGTCAAGATTTTTGAGTATGATTATACTTTCGTCATGAACATACTTGATTACACAATGTAATGCTGCATTCTTCAATCCCTTTAAAAAGATTTTTATTTAATTTTTTAAACTTAAAATATGCTACTTATTGAGCTGTTTTCTGTTTCTGCGAGTGTTTTGAAAATCGAAAATCAAACAGCTGAAAAAATCTGCGTTCAGCTTCATTTATCCTTCCAGCGCAAAAATGCGAATTTCTAAAGAAAAAGAATAACCATCTGGTGCAAATATCATAACCGGGGTATTTGTATCGTCATTACAATAAGTTTATTTACAGACACAGCAAACTTGCTCATATGGATTATCCAATGTTACTTCTAACAAACGAAATAAGGAAACTGCGGTAAAACTAAGTTTTTAAAAAGTACTTTCAATGTTTTTGTTGCTACATTAAGAAGATAGGATCAGAGCAATTTATGAAATAGTGAAATTTTCAATAATATTTTTTAAGTTAAAAAGAAAACCATTTTATGAGCAAGAAGAAAATCCTTTTGAATTTTTATTTTGAGTTCCTATTGTAAAAATAGTAAACAGATGTGAAAGTGCTTACAAAAAAAATCAAACTTTGTATTACATAAAAAAAAACTCCGTATACGGAGATTTGCTATGAAATATATCAAGTAGGTGTCTAAAAAAATTCAGAAAGAAATGAGAATTCGGAGCACGATTTTATGTTTCTCAAAAAAAGGGGGGGAAGGGGGGAAAAGGAATAGTACCAGCCTAAAGGCCTTTATCTAAAAATATGTTTTACTCATTAACTTTTTTTTTGTTAAATGTACGATAACTTAATAAAAAAAATTACATAATCGTACATTATTGAGACACTGCCCTTTTCTACATTTTCACATTTCTTTTTTTGGGGAAAAAACGTCCTTTATCCATACAACATATTTCTGTTGGTTCTTATACTAAAATCCCAAATTATTAAAACTTAATTGCTTCACAAATTAAGATTTTAGATAATTAAACTTAAAAACTCACATCTTTTACATGCTAACTTCTATTCCAGACTATCGTCTATTCCCAGAAAACCTTTCAGTAATAAATGGTGGTAAGAAGACTAACGAATAACTCAAGATTTTAGATAATTAAGCTTAAAAACTCACAAAGCTCACATCTTTTACTGGCTAACTTCTGTTCCAGGCCAACTTCTATTCCAGACTATCTTCTATTCCCGGCCAACCTTTCAGTAACAAATGGTGGTAAGAAGGCTAACGAATAACTCTCCCTGATATTAATATTACCGCTCCACTATAAAGGAAAATCTTTGCCGACAAGACTTCCCACATACACACACTCCCCACCGTGTCCGGTTAAGAGAAGCATTTACGTTGCAATAAATAAATCTCAGGGTCAAACATTCAATTGAGTCAATTTTGCAAGAAGAACGGAAACTACTTTCACTCACGGAAAACTTGGCGTAGCATTATCTAAATGTAAATCGAACAGTTGCACTACATTTTAGTTTGAAATCAATGAAAAATGAATTCGAATGTGTTACTAGAGCACTTTATTTACGAAAACCAAAACAACGGAAGTTAGTGGTGAATATTTGAAGCACAGATTTACGAAATATCCTTAGTAAGATTTTGCTAAAGTTTACAAGTTCTAATTTTCTTAGTTGTAGGGTAAAATATTAACTGCGTCATTAAAAGTTTTTTAAATACATTTAGACGCATTTTAATCAATTTAATTTTTATGTAATTCAGTAAGAAATTCTGATTCAATGAAATTTAATTCTTTATTACTTTATAATGAGGAATATTTCAGTTCCCCATAATAAAGTAAGGGGAATTATTCAGTCCAGGAAAGTATTCAGTATGGGAAATATTTCAGTTCCAATTTCAAAAGAATAAAACAATCCAAATGATCAAGTAAAAAGAGGTAAAAACCAAAATAAATAAAAGACGGAAACACAAAGAAAATGGGATTTGACAATCGTTTGCTTTGAAACTAAGAATGATGGTCTCAAAAGTAGCTAAACTTATACATATTTATTATTTATCATTTTTCTAGTAGCTTCTTATATGAATTTTAAACTTCATTTTGCAACAAGTAACATTAGTCATTGTTATCTTCCATCCTTCTTTATTTAAAATATTCATTTAAGGACTAAAATAGAATAATAATAAGCAGAAAATCCAGAAGATTTGTAAAAATAACTCCTTTTTTTCAAGACATGCTCTGTAACAAAAATAAATAGCTTAGATTCGTTCTTTATGACTGGTATGGCATTTCATTGGGATGCGTGAGCAAAATCTGAGATGTTATCGCTGCAAGGGCATTAGTTTAAGCAATTATTTTAAACATGGCATATTCCTGGAATGTTTGCGTGTATTTTCAGATATTATCACTGAAAAGACATAATTTTGAGCTCAGATAATGCATGGCAAAACTGTGAAACTCTCTATAATGACGGTGCAAAATTGGACTCAAAAACGGCTTGCAAATTCGGAAACTATTATCTTGTATTTACAGACATACCAGGTAATTTCCTTCAATCATTTCAAGCAGTCTGTTTATATTTTGATTCTTTTCTTTCTTTGAATATTTAAGTTTTTTGGAATGAATACAAGATTGATGGTTTGGACCACGGAAGAAAAACTCTTCAACAGAGTAAAAAAGGCTATATTTACAGCAAATAAATTATTAAAATGAATTCCACGTACATTCGAATCACTCAGAATCGGGAGGGAGTGTTTAACCCAGACCGCAAAAGCGATCCAGTTTAACAAATGCGTCTCTTTTCCAAACGTGGGTGTACAGCAAGGTCGCTTGAATTTTGACACACTTCAAAATGCAAAGAAAACAATTGGCTACAGTGTCGCATTCCGAAAGCATCGATCTTTGATTGGGAGACAAAGATTTTGTTTTCGTAACCTGAGGCACTAACATTCCATGCCTTGAATATTAAATGTTTTGCCTCCTCTAAGGTTTGTAGACAATTTTTTTTGTACATTTTTGTTAATGAAAATGTTATTTCCTAAGCCAACGTTATTTACGCCTACTAGCTTTTACTTCTAGAAACGCCTCCCTTGTTAACACCGCTAACTTCCGATGGAAATCCATCATTCTTGTTGACATCTTTAATCGATCTATTTGTCAACAAAACCACTTTTTAAAGGACTCAGATCCTCAACCAAACATCAATTTTCCAAGACGATGTTCAAAACTCACAACCAATGGGGAATTACAGAACAGTTTTAAACTTCCTTACAGCTTATGCTGTATTACAAAATTATGCATTATGCAATCAAATTAAAAATATGCTACTAAATATGGTATTAAACGTGCGTGGTTAAATATGATAATAAACGTGCGTTGTTAAATATGATAATAAACATGTACTTTTAAATATGATAATAAATGCATACTTTTAAATATATAATAAACGTGTGTTGTTGAATATGATAATAAACATGCGTTGTTAAATATAATAAACGTGCGTTGTTGAATATGATAATAAACGTGTATAGTTAAACATGATAATAAACATGTTATATATTCGAAACATGTATGGATAATATATAAACATAATTTTGCAAATGCGCGTGGCCGGATAGAAGAAACTTTTGGAATGAACTAATTATGTTTCCAAGGGGGTCATAATTTTTACGTAGAGGAAAAGGCAGAACGCATTCATTCGCACCAAAATAGAGAGAAAAAGGACGCAAAATTTCCACTACAGCTATTTTACTGAGATTCTCATAGGCATTTCTTCGCCCAGTATAGATTTTGAAAAAGGAATCTTAGGTACCTTAGACTGAAATGTGGAAGTGTAGGGACTTTTATCTCTTCACTTAAGAAGAGGGCAACAAAAAAAAATCAGCAATTTTTTTAAACCGTGTGTTAGAAATGATTAAATTAAATAGTGGGAACTGTTTCAGGAAACAAGAGAAAAATTTAAAACAATCTAATATGTTTTAATTTAACATTAAATTAGAAAATTAACTAAGGTTTAAATTAAATAAAGATATCATTTCTTATATATAATTGAAATGTATGTTATAATAGACTTACACTATTAAAATGCGTCTTAATGGATATTGCTATATATTTCGAGTGTAAATATATTCAAAAACACGGATAAGACCATTGATAAAGCGTTATCTAATTAGTTATTTAAAAAACTATTGGTGATTGCATAATGTCAATTACCTATAAACATTTTGTAGCAGAAAAAACATATTTTGAAATCATACATCCAGCGTTGCTCCAAGATCAAAATATTTCCATATTTTATGTACGCAATATAAATTATTTATGTATTAAATTTAATATTACTCTTCTCTCATCGTCTACAGCTTCCTAAAAATTTTTAATCAATAATGATCTAATTAAAAAGAGAGAATTTCTTTTTAAAAATCAATCCTTTCACCCATCTCTTTAGAATGTATAATGATGCATGACAGCACGTTAACAAAATTAAAAGTCATAAAATGCTAGAAAATTACAAATGATTTTTATACTCAGAAAGTTATCTTTAAAAAATCTTTTAAAGATTTTTATTTCATCTTAAAATTAAATGATCTTAAAATCTTTTTAAGTGCTCTTTTCTTTATTAAAAGATATTATATTAAAGGATAAAAAATTTTATTAATTGAAATAGAATTCTCAAGAGGAAAGTAGGAAGCAATTTCCTTGTTAAGAAGCAGAAAATTAAAATTTGACCAGACAGATTTATTACTTCGCAAATTAATAAAAGTAAACTATTTAATTAATTGCCAATAAAGCTTGACAAAAACTTTGTTTATACATTACAGTATTTATTAATGAGCTAAATTGATGGGAGTATATTAAGTCATCAATATTCAGCTATAAGGAACATAGAAGTTTTGTCTTTGTTGAAAGAAATAAGTATCCTTTTGAGGATTGAACCACGGGATTATGGACTCTCCATACGGTACCTCCTTATGGGGCCTTACAGTACAAGTTAGAGGACTTGACAGTGGTAAGTGTTTTTACTTTTAGTTTTATAACAAATGCACATACATCAAGTTCTTATTTTTAGAGCGTTTAAGTTTATTTTTTCGGATGTGTTATTTAATTCAGAAGCGGATTTTATTTTTCGAAATTTCAGAAGCTTACAAATAAATTGGATTTTCAGTTTTATTTATATAGATAAAATAATTATTTTTAATATACTCATTTTACAATTCTGTTTCATAATATGTGATGTTTCTCGGAAGAAAAAGAAAATTCTGAAGGGGAGAAAAGTGTGTGGGTGGAAAAAGTTACACCAAAGTAACATGCAAACACTATTTGTCATAATGATTTCTTATTTCGTTGAATCAATTCTCATTTATTGGTAGCATAAATTGTGAATATTTACTCAACCAAATTTCTGAAAATGAATCGAAAAAATAGCACACGAAATCAAATAAAGAAATGCTTTGGATTATAAAAAGCAATCTAGAAATTATTTTCCCGAAGGAGCATATAAGCTAATATCTCATTTTTATTATAATAAAAAAATGAAATGGAAAATAAAATAAGAATGAAAGAACATATAAGCTAACATCTCATTTTCTATTAAAATAAAAATAACTAGCAGAAAACAATATTTTTTACATAAACACATGTACAATTCATACTATTTTGCCAATTCAATTGCCTTTTGCTGATTGTACTTAGTGTGAAGGCATTTACTCTTACTCTAAAAGTATTGTGAATGAAATGGTTAAAAGGAACCTCCAAATTAAAATGGAAGGACATATTAAATAAAAAAAATTATAACCCAACCATTGATTTCTAGTTATTAAAAAATAGTAGATTACTGAATCATTAAAACAATTTGTAATAAGAAAACAATATGATATATATAAATGTCAATTTATAAGCACTGCCAGAACTTATCTAAAGAAAAGAACTATTTTTCTTTTACATGAAGAAAAAGGTTTATAAAGACGATTCTTCCCTAATACACTCTTTTTTTTTATCTTAAAAAAATTTAAAACTTGTTAAGCATAGACATAACAAAAATTAAGAGTGAAAAATGTTTTTCTCCTATGTGAATATGATTTTCAGATTTTATAGTAAAATAAATATAATCTCATTATTGTCTATAGTAAATAGCGCTGAGACTGTCTAGCATAAAGGTTTAAAAAAGTTAAATATGTTTCCAATGTACTTTGCAGGAGTTCATAGTCCATAAAACCAGTGAAAGTTATTTAATAGTTTTTAAAAATTTAATTTCTGCTTATAAATACACAAATTCATTTTGTTTTCTGCTTTCTGGCACAGAGGTAGCGCGCATTCCTCGTGTTTCTGGGAGTCCCGGGTTCGGGCATGGTTGTTCTTCTGCGTGATCTCTGTGAGATGTGTGACTGACCCCCCCCAATAAAAAGTGGCTGTGCAAGCGTCTCTAATAAGTGTATAGCTAAAGACGTACTTTTGGCACTAGATGACGCTACTTTAAAGAAGAGACTCATCTCTTCGGCTTAAAATCTGCTCATGTATTAGCGGGTCTTGTCCATGGCAAGTGCCATAAGTAACAACAACAACATTCAATTTTATAGTAAAAACTGGACATAAATAAAAAATGCTCGCATTTGAAATCTTAAAAGCCTTTGTTAATTTAAATCATACATAAAAAATATAAGTACTCATATCATTTTATGAAAACTAATGAAATAAAAATTACTGTAGTAGTTAAGATAAATAAATTAATAAATAAAGCAAAATTTAATATTGTTGCAACTACGGAAGTCAAAACGTAGGGGATTTTTATTCACAAAAATTTTATTCCAGGCACACACGGAAGCCAAGTTGCAACTTCAGTAACTTCCACAATGATTCCCATTTCATTAGCAAGTCGTGAATGACACATACATTCCTTCCTGACTTTTTTCTAGATCTTATTCGCAGTAAGTAGCACGTTTAAGCTGTATAATTCTACGATCTTTTCTAATGCATGCTGTTTCTAATCAGGAAGAATGTTCACCGAACAGATTCCCAAACAAAGTTTTAAAAGGTCAAAGACATCTCCTTTTACGTAGTTAAAGAAACGCAAAGAAATATCCTTCCTATCGCATTTAATGACAATGGACACCGTCACGCGTACACTTTCTCTGACGACGATGCTAAAAGTGGTTGAATTTTGTTCTTTCATCGCCTGCTCATCTTTATCGGAAAGTTTATTTACAGAATACTGATTTCAACAGAGGGCTTTTGTTTCGGATGTCAATCATCGACAAGTATTTTCGAACTATTTCAGTGAGCGAGCCGAAACCATTTCTTAATGGATAAGGTAAACTGACCTAAAGAAACGGGCATTTTTTAGCGCTTGTAAAAAAAAGAATTTATTTATTCAGCAGGCGTTTCGTATTCTAGAAAGACAGATTTTGGTCAATATTAGAAGCACTGTAAAATTAATTAACAGTACTTATGGAGTTACTTCAGAATATACTGATTGAAAATAGCTTTCTAATTTCAAACATAAAATAGAAAATGAAATCAGAAATTTGAGGGGGGGGGAGTGGGCTTTGGTTTTGGATGTCAATTATCTTCCAAGAGCTTTCGCGCTGTTTCAGAGAGCTGATATTATTTCTTAAAGGATAAGAAAAATTGACCCAAAGGAATAGGTACTACAGCATTTAAAAAGGTTTCATATTCATCACGTATTTCGTAACTAGAAATGCAGGCACATTTAGCCTTAAACTGTCCTGCATTTGAAAGCAATACAGATCACAACATTTTTTTTAAAAATCTGTACAGATTAGTTTTTTTAAACTGTACAGGTAACAGTATTTTTTTTTAAGCTGTACTGATCATTGCCTTTTTTCCGAAGTTTCCAAAGAGTACACAGATTAAAAATACAAAGAAAATTGCCAATATTTTCTTAAAACTGATTCCAAACAATCTTTTTAAAAACAGATTGCAAATAGTTTTTTTAAAGATTGTGAATAATTTTTAAAAAAACAAATCGCAAATAAATTTTTTAAAACCGCTTGCAAATCATTGTTTAAAAGAGATTGCAAATAATTTGTGTTAAACAGATTGCAAACAATTTTTTTAAAAAAAATGATCACAAATAATTTTTTAAAAAACAGATTGAAAATACATTTTTTAAATGTGGAATTGAAATGAATATGGAAAGTTGACAGAAATATAAAACAAGTGAAAACAGCCGCAGACTGGGAAAACTAGGAACTGAAATCTATGCTTAATACATTACAAAAATGAGCCTTGTGGTGAGGGGAATTGCAGTACAAGTGGAATACAAGTACGTTATTTATCAAATACTTATTTAATCAAGCAGCTAATAAATTTTATTCTTGAACCCGTTCAACATATTAAATATTAAGGAATTCCAAGAATTATTTTCAAGTAGTTTCAAATACAATTGAAAAGTATACATGGAAGAAACGGTCAGTAGATTTTCAAACTCAGATGAAACAAACCTTCATGTTTGGGATAAAATAAAACATAATTATTGAAAAAATCTTAGATAAATGGAATATGAGCTATTCTCTCGAAAAGTAAAATATAAACTCTCCCTTCTAAATGAAAAGAAAAAAAAATCAATGAAAGTAATTTTAAGAAAATTCAAAAAACCGTAAAATCCATCATTTTAGGATAGTTTTCCTCAATTCGTCAATCGGAAATAACTATTACAAGATGGAGGTCAGCACATTTGCTACGTCTGTAAATAAACTTGAATTTTATCCCATCGTGATACAATCATTCCGTTAAAGAAATTTGTGCAAGATATTTATTCTCTTTCATAAGAAAATCGTTGAAATAGCATCTTTGCGCTAGTAGGATAAACACAGATGAACGCATATTTTTTCAGTCATTCGATTTTCAATATTTTAAAACATTCATAGAAATAGAAAACAACATAAAAAGCAAAATTGTTTTAATTATAGGGTAAAATTTGAACGAAAAAAAAATCTTTCTGAACGGATTGAAGCGTGCAATACTGAATATCATGACGAAGTATAATCGCAAGTTCAAAAATGCCTCAAAAAAGAAACAAAATAATTTCAATAATTAATTGTAAACCAAAAGAATATGAAATCACAAATAAAGTTGAAACCCTTTCATAAAGAGAAATTGAAGAAATACAAATCATTTTCCTTCTAAATCTTCAGACTCTAAAAATCTTGATTTTCGCATAAAACAAAGATTTATTTCTAAAACTTTATTCTTTTGTATATATTTCTTAAAACTTAAAATTGCAAAAATCTCATAAAGTCACATCTGATAATAATCTGAGTAACTATTTTCGAAAGGATGAAGTAAATGAACTATATAGCGCAAATGTTCAGATGCTACTGCTCAAGTGTGAAAATCATTTTAGTTTTCTGGTTCTGTAACATCTTGGAATCAAATTTACTTTCCATAAATAAAAGCAATTAAATTCAATTCAGATGGTGCATGGTTCATTCGCTTCATACATCAAAAAGAGGTCAGTTCGAACCTAAAAACATAAACTGAAAGTCCTTTGTAGATAATCAAAAGAACAACACCGAAAACAAAAGCTTTCAAGATACAGTAGAGTTACATCGGTTAATAACATAATCGGTTATTCTTGGATATGTTTATTCCTTCATGAACGAACTTACATATTATCATTGCCTAGATGAGAACGGAAGGAAGCAACGATAAGATGCAAAATAAAGGACATGTTCCAAATTCAGTGCCTTGGTTAGTCCTGAACACGAAAGAGCATGAAAGTGTTAAGCACTTCGAAAACAACACACTTGTTTTTCCCTCTCTTTTAAATATATATTGGAGAAGTTACTCATCAAATTCCACAAAACACTAAAAAACCTAAAGGGCATTTTTAGCAGAAAAAATTGAAATGAACAAAGCTAACATCGTCAATCATATCAAAGTATCTTATGGTAAATTTTCAAAACTTTTTATTGATATATTAATGGTTCCGAAGGACATGGTCAATATTCATTGTCTTGATTTCTTTAGAACATGTGCGAAATGAAATGAGAATGTTAAGCACTTTGGAAACAAAACACTTTTTTCCTCTTCTATTTTCAAACTTATATTGGAAAAGTTACACTACAAATTCCTATGTACATTTTAAACACTAAAAACTCATTTTGAGAGGAAAAAAAAATAGCTAACATGAACGAAACTAATATCATCAATCATATCAAAGTAACTCATGACAAATTTGCAAATTTATATTGATGCATTGGGGGGTATAGTAATATTTATAATCATTAACTGCATCTACTCTTAAATTGTTATCCTGATACGCAATTGCTGCTTGTGGTCAAAATTATTCCAGCTGTTGCATCAGAATTTTGTATATTTTGATACATAATGATTTTGATACAAGACATTTTGAAATAACAGTGATGAAATAATTTATAATTAGGAAAAGAATTTACCATGTTCTTTCGTATTTTAGTTATAAAATGTTCACAAAGCAGAAAAGCAAAATTTGCAGATCACTTACTATATCGGCATGGTTTACAATAATATCAGAATACTCAAAGCCTATATAAAATTTTAGATTGTTTAATGCGGTTAGAATAACATGTCAGTTTCAACCTACACGAGGATCTCGTAATTCTAAACCAAAGCCAGGTGTTGACAATACCTAATGTAATAAACACTTTCCCAAATATCCACATCAACGCGACTTCCCCGTGATCTGGGCGTCCTGGGTTCGAATCCCGCTTCGGGCATGGGTCTTCTTTATCTGTTCTATCTGTGATTTTTTTGAATGTACCCCCTGCAAAAAGGGGCTGCACAAGCGAATGTGATGCGTGAGTAGCTGTTCTGTATGTGATGATTTTTTGTAATGTGTTATCTACTTCTGTAAGCCCAGTGTGATACTTAGTGGTGCCAGTGGTTTTCTAAATGTTCAATAAAAAAATACCCATGCCACACTAAACAACGAATCTTTGACCTCAACAGACTTAACATGCACCCAGCTTATAAACACAGTAAAATGGAGATAGAACAAGCCTCTAAATAACAGCATTTAAAGCTCTACAAACAACCCATAACGGTCCCTAAACTATTTTCAAATGCATTCTGGCATAAAAATATCAAAGTACATTTGGAATCTATCAAGCATTTTTGCTTAGTATTATTTTTTAGAAAGTCTAAAAAAACTAATAGAAAATATATCAGATTTCAAATTAAATTAAAATTTGTAGAATAATTCCAATTATAATAAAATCAATGCCATTGATGCAAAGATGTACTTACATAGCAGATTTCCAGGGTAAATATCAAAATAATGTTGCCATCCTCACCCCTTTTATTTATTTATTTATTGGTTATAGGATATTCTCATTCTAAATTAGTCCCTAAATTAGAAATGTATTTATCCTCAACGGAGAATTCATTTAAAAACGAAAGTAAAAAAATCGGAATAATAAGTTATTATACCGTCATCATCTTTCATTGTTATTGTTTCCAATAAAATTTTTCTAATTATTTCTAATTATAGCTTTCAAAATAACCTTCTCTAAATACTAATTGTGTTTTCGCTGAATTGTTTCAACTTTTGAGTGATATATCATCTCGGATGTCACGTTGTGTTTTTCCCTCTCCACTCTAAGTCAAGAAGTAAGAAGATATGCTTCATCAAATACTATTTATATGATTCGTTTATATTACAGATATATATTCGTCTTTGTTCATTAAGCAAGAATATTGTGTATTGTTCATGACTGAAATAGATATTTTTATCAAATGTCTGTGACGAAGTTCGGGTAGTAAATGGAAATAAAATTTGGGAAATTTTGAAGTAATGGATTATATTTAGATCATAAAATGATAGGAGCAACAATATTCGTTAGGGATCCTGGAGAGCACTTGATCTTTAAGCTATTTTTGGAAGCATTCGTATATTGTAAAATATATAAATAAATTACAGAAGAAAAATATGCTTGAAATATAATTTACTACTTTTCTAAACATTAAAGTCACGCATGATTCAAATAAATATTACAATAATTTATTCATTAACAATTAGAAAATTTTATATTCTAACAAGTTACGTAGCAAAAACTAATAGCAGCAGATAGTTAAACATTTAAAATAAGGAGAATTGCTATTTCCCTATGTTAAAAGAACCAAGAAGTTTCAAAACCTACTAAATAATTCAAGTACACTTAATAAATATTGTATGATAAATTTACTTAATGTAAGGTATGATAAATTTACTTAATGTATTGTATGATAAATTTACTTAATGTATTGTATGATAAATTTACTCAATGAATGGTATGATAAATTTAGTTAATGTATTGTATGATAAATTTACTTAATGTATTGCATGATAAATTTACTTAAAAATAAAATTATTTAATGCATAAAATCATACAAAGAAAAAAATCTAATATTCATAAATTATAAAATCATTTAATATCGTTTCATAGCAGAAGAAAAAAGTAAAATTCTGAATTTAAAAAGTTCTTTGAGGTATGATAATGATCTTCTACAACAAAAGTAAAACAAACGATAAAAAGAGAAATGAAACATTGAGATATGTTTAATTTAATTTTCGTTTTTAAAATACTAATATCAGATAAAATAATGATATTTCATAATAAAAGAAAAACAAGCGATAAAAAGATGAAATGAAATAACGAAATAGGTTTAATTTAATTTACGGTTTTAAAATACTATTATATCTTTTTCAACAAAGTTCCATCAAAATTTTGGTATCAAAACACAATGTGTTTATTTTCTAAAATGTTTAATAAATGTTCGGTGTCAATTTCCAAAGTTTGTTTCAGGGTTCATCCAAGGTGTGTGAATAAAAATAAAAAATACTCTTCAGACCACACAGAAATTCGATTAAATCTGAAAAGAAGATTTCATCGCCTTTGATATCTAAATGACTTTTACTCTCAGCCACGCCATTCTTCAATAATCAGAGGATAGAACACTTAAACATCATCAAGTGGCGTCAAAACAAATAAACAGAACAGAGATGCCACAATTTATCTTTGGTAATGAATGATGAGTTAAAAAGTAAATAAAGAAAAAGATGAAAGGAATAAAAAAGAACTAGAACTACCGGAGCATTATTCTGAAGCGTGATATCAAACGTGGTATTTTCCCGATTCCGCAAAACAGATTATCCTTTCTTATCAATTATTTTAATTAGAGGGACAAGTTTTCAATGATTTCACTGATACTTTCTCTTTACTCGCGCAATGCATTAAGCTTATTATGATTTGTCATTATTATTTCCGAAACAGGAGTAAAAAGTATACTGTACGGTTTTGCTTATCATTGCTGCATTCCATTTCGTTGTCAATTAACGTTAGAAAAGCATTCCAAGCTAACGTATTAAAAAATTATCGCTTTGATAAAGAACAAAGAAATTGTCCTCATTTTATTCTCTCTGACTTCCTAACTTTACGGCATCATTTTCTTTCATTATCAATAGATGGATTACGGTTTAATCAGTTCAGTAGCGAAGGAGAAAGTAAATAAGAAGAATTCAACAGGCAATTAGTTCATAGTTTATTGTTTGAAAATTCATTAAATTATAATTATACTATTATTAAAGCTATATATTTAATACGGTTATAAGATTCCATCTTATCATTACTCAGCAATTCCGATGCACGAATTCGGCCTACTTGGATATAATTCACAATAAAAGCAAAAATAAATTCTGAAATTCAGTAAAAAAGAATATGAATGCGAATGCTAGAACAAAAGGCATTTAAATCTATAGACAATCAGGATAAGTCCTAATACTGAATGTAAATGAAGTTATTTTGAGAGCAATATTTTCTCAACAAATCCTCTGTAGTGTATATGAGCGAAAGTAAATTCTAGAAAACAATATCTAAATAATTCATTCAAAAACTCATTTAAAAGAATTTCAAATCCAATTCTTAAATAAAAAGGAAAGTTTTCTCATCAAAAAGTTCTTTTTAAAAGGTGTCAAATTACTTGTAAAACCAAGTGGAATCCAAGATTAGAAAGTTTTGATTAACATGTATTATTCAAACAAAACGGCTTCTTTAAATATTTCGATAGCGTTTCACTCAAATAAAACTGTGCAAAGTGCCTTCAAACAATTAATTTGTTTATAGCTTTTAATTATCTTGACTTTCGTATTTAGAAAAAAATAATTAATGTGTTACAAGAAATAAGATGGCGCAAAATTGTACATTTCGATTAGATGGAGAAAATATTCCATCCTTCGAATGTTATCGAATGAATCGAAAATTTATAGACTTTAATTTGTTGACAAGTTCTAAAAGCAAACGAAGTTAATAGTAACATCATTTCAATAACATTTAAAGACAAGGTACAGTTATTGTTGAAAAGTAAAAATGTTAACACACATATCTGGTTATTATGAAGCAAAAATGCAAAATTTAATTTTACAATTGATAATCATATAAATGTTGCATTTTAACAGTAAAAGGTATAAAATTTAAAAGAAAGAATGTTTTCCTCTGGCCGAAAATGAAGTATATGTACTCTAATTTCCTATGTATGTATAATTATTCAAAAGCACAATTAGCTGTTTTGCAAGAAAATCGAAGAACAAGTTCTTAATCAATCAACAAGTAGTGAATCTAAAGCTCTGTATTTAATTTAATTAAACAATATGCCTCATTTTTTAGGCAGTAACAATTTACTTGGGATTTATTTGGGAACAAATCTTGGGATTATTAATTATTCAATATCAATTTGAAACATTATTTTGTAAGGAGCGAAAAAAATAAAACAACTTGTCAATGTGAACAGCAAATGCAACTTAATTTAAAATAATGCAAAGCAATTCATCTTATTTTCACAAATATAACTAAAAGTTACAAGTTTAATCCTAATTTTAACGTTTTTACTTTTAAATTATGTAATAGACACAGGTGAAGTTACAATAATAAAAAATATAATGCATTTGTGAACTAACTTTAAACTTTGAGTTCATTTCAAAACAGTATTCATCATTAATTAAGAAAGACAGAAAAATCATCATGAAACAGTACTCATTATTCAAGAAGGTAACTTATCTTTAAGTTACGCTTAATATCAACTAACAGACATAAAGGTACAGACAAATAAATAATTGCCCTATCCCTATACAATTACCCAACAAAGAAACTCATCCCTAAACAGTATTCATCGTTAACTAACAAAGGAAATCACTAAACAGTGTAATCACTCAAGAAAAGAATTTATTACTAAATAGCATTCATCCCTAAAAAAAACTTAAAACAAAATACTATTCATCTCTCAACATAAACAATTGAAAAGATATTACTAAACAGTATTTGTCACTAACTCATTAGTAAACGAAGAACCTCAGCATTAATGAGTACTCATTGTTAACAAACACGCGTCGATGAAACTCTTCACTAAATAATACTCATCATCATACATTTATGCTGTGGTGTTACATCTCCTCAGCAAAATGTGCAATGGATTTCAAAAATAAATCAGTCTGATGCACTTATATAGAACCCATAAAAATGAGTTGATTCCAATAAATGTTGAACTAGGCTATGAATCATGAGAAAAGATAAAATAATTTTATTTTTGTCATAGTTTTTTATTTGAAATTATCTGTCCAGGACAAGCGTTTTACAAAAACATAATTCTAAAAATTATAATAATTACAGATATTTAAATTAAATATTTCGATGAATTCTCCACCATAACGCTTTCAATTTCACAGACTAAGTTGTAAATGAGGTTTTTTTAATGTAGTTTAGCTTAGTTAGACTAATGTCTAGTTTTAAATTACTTTATTCCCATTTTTAAACGGACTCACAATTCTGAATCATGATCAGATACCGAGGTTGATGCCTTAGATAGAATTTACCTCACCGAAATTCCACAACAAAAAAGCAAGAAAACGTTTCATCATGATGAATTTACGCCCACCAGACTCTCGCAAACAGCAGATCTTTTGAAGAAATATTCCTACAACCCGCGACCTTAACTGAGAGTATAAAAAATGCCACTAAATAAGAAAATTTTCTTAAAAAATGCCCACACACTTATGCCATTGCTTTTTTGATATTTCTAAATTTTTGCATACCCTATCAAATTTTTACTTTTCAGATACTTTTACTGAACCGATACATATACCTATTTAAGAGAATGATGAGCCGATTAAAAAATGTTATCACACGCGGAAAGCATTCTTTATCCTGATAAATGGGTTCAACAAGCTGTTTCGACTTGACTTTAAAGCATGTGCCTCAAGTCGTTTCAAATTTAATAGCTAAAAATTGGTCCTTTGCTCCACCACTCAGTTTATTTTCATTTTGATCAGGAGTAAAGAGAGGGTAAAAAGGGGTTTACCTTTTAGTTGAAAGCATTGGAGTGCAACGTTGTTTCTTCATTCAATGCTGTAATCGCTTTTATCTCAAATTGAAAAGATCATTTTAGTTTGGTTTTTTTGTTGCAATGAAACAATCATGTGGATGCAAAGTCAAACAACGCAGTTTTACAAAGCTTAGCAAAAATTTACATAAAGAAAAAAATTATTTTTATTTCTTTCAAAATGTTACAATATGTAATTTCCTTTTTTTTAAAATTCCAAACCTTTTTTTTTTTTAAATTCCAAACCTTTTTTTTTTCAAAATGTCACAATAATTCTCTTTTAAAATGTCACAATATAGTTAAGAATTTCGAATAGAATAATAATCCAAAAAGAATTATTAAAGAATTACAATACAATGGATTAATTTCATACATTTTTTTTCTCAAAATTATTCGTGAATTTAGATTTACGCTACTAGTTATTATACCTTACATTAACATTACTCGTATGTTAGAAAATATACATAAGATTATTATTTAGTTTCTCAAAATTCTATCTAGTTTTTCTCAAAACAAGTTATTTCACAAGTATTTTTCTCCAAGTCATAAAAAATTACTATTAAATGAAAAAATGGATGTGTAGGAAATTAAATAAAACAGGAGAAAATTTGGTTAAAAAAATTATGAAAATTATTCCTATCTGTTCTAAATATTAATATTATTTTCCGTGAATTAATTTAGTTAATAATATTTAGTTAATACTAATTCACGGAATGATAACAACAAAAAAATTTTCATTTTAAAGAGTCTTATTCATTTATGATATATAATACTCATAAGAAGATTTATTTAATTTAATTTTTTTAAACATCAATATAGAGTAAGCAGTAGATGTCACAACATTTATAGAAGTTTCCTAGTCTCATCATTTATAGAAAAATGAAGTAACTTTAAAAAAAAATTGTATACATATCGTTTTACATTATGTTATGTACAGCAATTTGCGATGACATTATGTACTGTAATTTTATTTATCTCAATGAACTTATATTCAGTAACAGTGATTCACCTTACTTTCTACTGGCAACTTTGTTCAATTCTAAATAGTAACATTTATTCTATTACTTAAATTACACATATGCACTGCCGGCGTCCTGACACAGAGGTAGCGCGTCTTCCTCGTGATCTGGGTGACCCAAGTTCGAGTCACGGTTTGGGCATGTTTGTTCTTCTGTGTTCTATCAGTAAGATGTGTGATTTTGCCCCCCTGTAGAAAGGGGTTGTGCACGTGAATGGGATGAGTGAGTACCTGAAGTCTTAGTCTTAACCTTAGTTGGCGCTACTACAAAACAAGAGACGCTGTTAAGCTTAAATGACTGACTACCTTAGTGAGCTTATCCATGGTAAGTGCCATAAGAAACAACAACACATATATTCTAAAATCATTTGTAAAATGGCTTACTCTATTTTATGACACTTTTAGTTGAGTTTTTTACGTCTAGTTTCGCGGCAATTCTAGGACCGCAACGTTGAACTATTGTTCGTCAAACGGTACAGTGTACCATCCCTAGGTTTCTGCGTAGGTGGGAGGGTGGTTCCTTGACATATTTTACGTGCGCCAGCCCACTAATACTGCAGAGATTTGGTAAACTCTGATTTCGAATTTTGAACCCTCCGTACAGAGCCATATCATCATACCACTTCGATCCCTTTTATGATGCATAGAATAAATTATCATCTTGCTACTGTAAGGCATTGATTTTTTTTGGTACATTTTATCAATTTTATTGTGAGCATTTCTTCCTAAGTACTATTTATGCACATTTTATAACTTGTTATACCTCTTTTGTTTGTTATTTTTTAGTTTTCCTTCTTATTATTATTTCGATTTTTTTAAAGAATGATTTGTTATTCATCAAGAAACTTCGAATGAGACAGAGAAAATTAACTGCTAACTTTAAAAATTTTATAAAGAAGATTGATTAGTTAATGTAGACATACGTTTTGTGAAGCAGGGTACCTTGAATTTGAAGCTGTCATTTTCTTTTTGGTTAAATAGAACAGGTCCATACCAACAGTCGGTTGTCTGCTAAGGTGCCGGGTTTAGTGCATAGCTTGTTTTCAACCGCCCACAAATACAACACCTACAGCAATCTGTTTTGCTTCCACTTAAATTAGAGTTGCGTTTCGAATACTGACTATGCTGGTGTTTTCCGAAACTTCCAGAATAACAGGTCTAACTACCAATTATTATTAAATTTGCAATATTTTTTAATTAGAACATCTATGAATAATGTATTATCATAAAATATATAATAACATCAGTATAAAATAATTACAATTATAATGTCCAACTTTAAAACAATAAAACGTGCAAAGATTAAGGTTTGATTTTTTTATTGTATTTTATGTGGAGGTTCCAAAAAAAATACATCCAACTTAGCAAATTTCGGTTTAAAACATAAAACTTTGTAACATTTGTTAATATAAAATATATAAAAATGCCGCAATTAAATAATCACAATAATACACTAATTTAAAACAATACGGAATACAAAGATTAAGGGTTCATTTTTTATCTATTATAATTCATACAAGATTAGGGGGGAAATTACATTCAAGCTTTGTAAATCTTGTTAAATATAAAATATTACAATATTTAAACCTAAATAATCTAAATAAGCTCTTTAATCAAAATTCTATTTTAACCCCTTCACAGGTATGCCCGTACGCCGTACGTGCATCGATTTATCGAATTTTGATAGTTGTAAACAAAAAATAAATCATTCATAACAATTAAAATTCAATGGTAAAATGACTTCGAATACGTAGATAAGCCAAGTATTCCATGGATTTCCATTTGAATCAAAATAAGAAAATATTCCCAAAATAGAAGGTGTCATCTTATTAGGTAGTAAGTGAAATAGACTGGTTAAAGGGTTAATTAATGAAAAAATACACAGCTGAAAAAACTTGCCCCTGACAATTTTTATTCGACAAATGACTCAGAACAGAATAAAAAATATATCTATGTGTGAATACCTCGCAATCTTAGCGAAAACATTCCGTTTATCAAGAAGAAAAAAAATAAGATATCCAAGTCACTGCACTCTAGTACAAATGTTAAATGCGGAGTCGATAACAAAAACCAGTGAAGTGAAAATAGTCTCATCTCGAGAATGGATCTTCGATTTTCTTATCTCAAAATTAGAACCTGTTTTTGGTTCTATAAATGCTCTTTTCTAAAACTAGAATACAAGGTCATTTCAGATAAAAATAGAAATATAAAAAATTATTATTAAAAACATCTTCCTATTTAACCCTTAAATGCATTTGATTGATAAAATTCAACAAAATGGTTTCTAAAGCATCATCCAACATCCATTTTTTGCTCCAGCATTTTTTTTTTTCTTTTCTTTTTCCCTCCTTAGACATGAATACCCTAACAAAGAATTAGGAAATTTTTGAAGATTTTTTTCCTACAATCCACAAAAAAATAAAAAATAAAAGGAAATATGCTTTTGACAAAATATTTTTAAATTCTGAATATTCCAAATTTTCTCCAAAGAATATTGTTCTGTTTCGTGAAAATTACCTTTAAAAAGTTTAAAACGCTTCAAAAATTCAGAACTAACATTTCAGCTAGCAAAAGTTTAATAAAAATATTTATTATTAATATGAATTGTAATATTTTGCTAAATGGCAGGATTTAAAAAAAACGGTTGCAAATAGAAAAAAAAATGGATGAATAAAGATTAAAAACAATGTCACAGTATCAAAGTCAGCAATGAAGCTCATAAATTTCATATGGTTAATTTACCAATTTTCTTACAAATCCGTCAACATACTTAAAAGTTAATAAAAAATGTTTCTCAAATTTACCAATTTAACAAATTTCTTACAAATTTAACTTACTCAAAATTGCTTAAATATTTCATTACATAATATTGTATCATAAAATACTTGGATAAAAATGTGAGTTCATAATTATAATAACTATGTAATTAATAATACTAATAAATATATAATTAAAAATTATAATAAATATATCATTAAACAGTTATAACGTAATTACGAATAAATATTGAATAACTGTTAGATATATCTGTAGAAAAAGTTATTCATGTTTTAAAAAAAGATTCAATAAGATATTTTAGAATGTTAACAAGATAAAGAAAAAAATTTGAACGGAAAAAAAAATTGAGTAAGGATTTGAAAGAAAATGGCTATTTCTTTGAACATAATATATAAATAATTTTATAAAAACATAATAAAAATAAATAAATTCATAATTTATAATAATCATGAATTATTAGCAAACAGTATAAAATTCTTTTTTTAATAAAAAAATTTTACATATAATTTTTTTCTCTCTTTTTACCCATTGTATTACGGTTTTTATGTAAATTCAATGACTTAATACTTACGTTATAGAAATTTGCCAACTTAAAATTTAAATTTTGGAAACAATATCTGATTATAATCATAATCTGTAAGAAATGAAACATTTTTAATAAGGAGTAATAAAATATTTTTTTCCTCTTCAACCTCAATCTCCTTCATTCTTTTCTCTTATAAAATTTAAATCTTTTAAAAGTAGCGACTAATTATAATACTCGGTGGAGCCAAGTGAAATATTTTTAAATAAGGAGTAACAGGACATATTTTCTTTATCCTCAATCTCCTTCATTCTTTTCGGTCAGAATCATTTTATCAATCTTTCTTCAACAAAAATGTAAATCTCTTTCCTGGTCATATCTATCGCTTATGTAAAGACAACGCCCATTGTCAGTCAACCATAATTCTTTCCGTTTCCCTGCGGGTAAATTAATTTGCATTAACTTCGTACAGACACCACAAGTCAGCGAACTTCGCACGTCAGAATTCATAAATCAGATACAAAGTTTTCCGAATAAATGAAACATTTTAAAGATTTTAAGTTTTAACTCTAGTAATATTCTAGTATCCGTTTCATTGAAAAAGCACGAAAGATAACATCCTAATAATTATAATTATGAATAGTGTGGAAATCAAATCGCAGTTTTTTTTATTATTATTATCAAGATAAGACTCAAAATTATCAGTTCAAACATTAAAAAAATCGTGAGAACGAAACATCTTTTCAAGCACTTTGCAATTTAAACATCAACTGATAAACTGGTTTCCCTCGAAAGAAACATCACTATTAAAAGCAATATATTCAGAAAGTACTAGTTAAGTATTCCGTGAGCACTCACAGGTTTGGCGCTGGGAAAATAACGCTTTCCTTTGATGGATGACTCAAGGTAAAGAATAGGAAAGAAGCTAAATATGAACCGAATTCTTGAGCAGTTAGTTTCCTTATTCATATGCGCTCAGAATAAGAAAGGATGTTTAGAATAGAATTCGCCAGCAAACTATCTGACTAATATATCGTCCCACTTCGACCAAAGCTAAAGAGATAGGACGTTCTAGACAAGCCAGGAGGGCCCTGATTTCCGATTCCTCAAGTTTTTGCTTTCCATTCTCTTTTATTTCTATTATACATGCGAAAAATATCATAATTATTAACTATATTTAACTTGTAAATTTTGTAAATGACAGAAAATAAAGGCAAAATTTGTAAATGACAGGAAAAAAAAAGGCTAAAATTTGTAAATGACAGAAAAATATAGATTCTAAGCCAATATGACTGGACATTCAGGGCAAGTCAGAATTCGTTTTTTTTTTTTTCATTTTTCCTATCTATCTATTTATTTATTTTGCTCAAGGTCTATTAGGAGCCAGGGTAGCCTTGACTTCTGAGGATTACCACTTTACTTTCATTTAGTATATTACACAATAATAATTCGTATATTACAAAAAATATCCAGAGTTAACCATCTTCCAAGTTTTTACCAACTAAATTTCTAAGTTTAACCGATTATCACTTGTAAGTAATAGCGTCGGAAAATACTGATTCTAAGCCAATATGCTGGACGTTCAGAGTAAGTCATATAATTGGTGTTTTTGATTAATTGTTTCCATTTTCTTGGTAGTAACTAATTCATGTTTTGAAAAAGAATGTAAAAAAATCATCGAAATTCAACTTCAAAACTTAATTTCTGAAATATGTTTTAAAATTTCACACAAGCGAGAGACATTAAAGAACGAGGCTTTCCATTCTTGAACATCTGTTAATGTTCATTCTAACTTCTGTTACGAGTATATTTGTGCCCACCTTAATAAAATCTAAACAGAAATCTGGTCACCTTAACCAAACCTTATACACGAAGGGTTAAGAACAACCTTGAAATGATTTTTGAAAAGAATGAATTTAGCTCTCACACGTTTCAAAGAAATCCTTGAAATGCTTTGCCATGACATATCAGATTAGAAATTGTCATGTGGTTATGGAAATCGTATTAATGCTACATTTCAAAACATGAATAAAGAATACAATAGTTTCCTTTAAAAACGCACTTATAATTTGGTAGTTAAATATACCTGCAGCTTAAGAAAGGAAAGTAGTTAGATAATTCATGCTTTTAAAACAGTGGACAAACTCTTAACTAGGTTCTTAAGAGATAAATTATGACATAAAACAGTTTCGGTAACAAGTATATTTTCAAAGGCTACGATCAATTAGGGCGAAAATACAATAGGTAAATCTTAAATTCTGTAATAAATAATACTTAGAATATTACACTTGAAGTTTCACTGCATGATGTTAAATGTAAAATATTAATATACCAAAGTAGTAACAAAAAGTTCCTTAGAATTGCGTATTAAAAAATTAAAAAGAGGCCGAAGAACACCATCACATTTTTTTAAAGTTTTTTTTTAAATTCGAAATCCACTGAATCGAAGTCCATTAAAACGAGAGTTTTATTTATTATTGATATACCATGAAGTAGATTAAAAAAAACTTCCTTTCTCGTGCAAGAGATAGAATTGCAAATTTTAACGCCAAAAATGAGGAGTTTTTCTTTTTTTCTCCATCAAAAGAGAAATTTCAGATCTTGACATATCTAACAACAATAAAAGAATAGACACTAGCTTTATCCGGGTTCTTATTTCAGAATCAGTTCTTGGCACATGTTTTACGTCTTATTCATAAGTTTTGAAATGCAAGTAAAATTATTCCGAGAGAAAGGAATATTGAAACTTGAGCATCATGCTACCGAAAGTCTTCCCATTTGAATGCATTTGGAGCATGCCGAAAGTAAAAGGTAAAACAAACACTCTTCCATCATGGTTTCTTGCGTCACACATAATAGATTGTAAAACGAGATAAAGTCCAATTAGGTCAGAAGCTCGAAGCTCCTTCAGGGCGATAGACTGTTCCCTTTCAGTTCAAGAACACTTCTGGTTTCTTTTAGCTTCGGGGCTAAAATATGAGCTGCCCCTTACAAAACAGAGAAAGTGAAACTTCTCAACCAGCGAGATTTAATTGGATTAAGGGGGAAATAACATCCGGGTTTATAAGGTTAATCTTTGACCTATGCTTAAGCCTATTTATACTAGATCTTCAAGAAACCGGAATGCGGCAGTGTTATGAAGGCATTAGAAAGTTTAATTAAACTGACATAAAATAGTATGAACGTAGGGTCGGCATGAGTTTCGGATGTATAGAGCAACGCAGAAATTTCTTCATGCACGATTACACGATTGTAGATAGCGATGAAATAAAATATGTCAGGGGCACTTGAGAGGGGTGCAGATCAATACCAGAAGCGAAGACATCCTTTCGTGAATACCAAAGAAGTCAAAAACCTTTTTCAATTGAAAATGATATTTCTTTTATTATTTCAATGATCGAATATTTGATTGTTAACAAGAATAAAGCGATTACGATTCTATGCATATATCATGACCGCATTATGCTTGGGGGTCATTTGAATTTTTTTAAATCTGTCAAAAACTATCCTAATAAAATTCACGTATAGTCTATTTGAACCTCATTTCAATTAATTGCTGAGTCGACTGAATTAAAATCATTTAAATTATATGTTTGAAAATCAGCAGAAACAGATCTGTATTAATCAATGTTCGACATGAATTTCGGATTTGTCAAGCAACTAAGAATGAGTAATTTCATGAATTTATTACAAGATTCACGATAGAGGCACAGAAAAATTCAAAAAAGTGAAATGCGGATCAAAAGAATAGACGAACCAAAAATTTTGTCAACTACAACGTGAAAAGCTATTTCTTTTATTATTTCAACTATAATCTCCCGTTGTGCTTTCATATAAGAGGAGAGCGATTATTGTACATTAGTTATGCATTGACTTCCAATGTCTAAGGTTCATTTTACATTTTTTTCAAACTCAATCTTAGTAAAATTAATGCAAATTCAAGTATTGTACGTCATATTTGGCTGGGGATTTTCAACTTTAATAATTATATATGTATGTTTCTATCCTAATTTCGATGTCCAAGTTTTTATAATTCATAAACTATCTCATCTGTTTGTCCAAGATATATCTTTAAATTATTATAACATAAATTAGACTCAAAAACTGAGAAAAATATTGTTACATAAACTTTTAGGTGAACATTAAATTATCATTAAAAGATTTGTTAGGAGTTTAATGCTGTCATGTATGTATTTTCACTTAAAATACGCAAGGAAAAATCCTTTTCAATCGACTTTTTCAAAGGAAAACTATCTTGCTTAATTTTTCAAGTCTTCATTCCATTGATGAAATACGATTAACTTTGCATTGCTCCTCAAAATTAAGTAGAGATTGTTAATCTACTTAATCCAAAATAAGAGTATTTCCCATTTCGAAGATGTAAATGCCATACCCATAATTTCATGTCTTTTGATTTTCATAATTTGATACACAAAATTAGCATTCAAAAATTCAAAAATTATCATGGACTGCGATAAGTTAAAACTTGTTCTAAAATATTTAATTCAAAACTTTTAATCATTTAAAAATCACGTGAAAATTGAAATTAAAGGTCCTTTCATTTTATTTTATTTATTTATTTTTTTGCAACAACAATTTCTCTCCACAAAACATGTCACCGTGTCATAAATAAAACTCTTGGTGTCACTCTACAAGTGTAGAATAAGCTGATTTTTCTATATTTTTGTGCCATACTCCCACAAATAAAAAGAATAAATGCATTTCAAAAATATAGACATAACAATTTCAATTCAGAGCATTCGCATTTAAATAAATAAATAAAAACTTTTCATTCATGAAATGGTTTTCTTTTCTTTTCTCAATAGCCGAATTACACTTCAAACTGCTTCGTGATTATTTTCTTTTCTTTAGCTGGAGACAACACAAAGGCATTTTTGAGACAGCCTTCATGGGAAATGTCGAATTAAGTCACTGGAGAAGATTCTTTTCGCATGCGAAGACGAATGGTTCATGGGAAAAAAGTCGAATTCTGCTCCCAGAAAAATCGCACGCCGTACGTTTCATTCACGACTTTCTCGAGACCTACATCTCGTATTTCTATGACTCAATGTTACATATGATTGGACAATATTTTTTTCGATGCTTAAATTTCTATTCAACCTTCAGGTTGACTAATCGGATACTAATACAAATTTAGATCTTAAGCACAGTAAAAATAAAATTTAATTATAAAAAATGAATATTTATATTTTCTAGACTATGCAGCCTGATTCAAATAAGATATAAAAGCGACATGCAATATCACCTTGATTGAAATATTTAAATTATTTAAATGCATATTTTCAGAATGGTAAAGTGACAGAAAGAAAGTAACATATCGTCACTGTTATATCAAAATGACATATGACAAATTTACATATCGTTTTATTGATATATACTTATATAGCTTAACTACAACTGCTCTCAAATTGTTGAATATAGTATACGACTGGTATATAAATTTTGTCCTAAGATGCCATATATTAGTGATACCAGCTATTCTATCAAAATGTTGTATGTTTCCCGTGCGTAGATTTTGGCTTACGACGTTTTGATATAACATCGACCTCGAAATGAGAATGATGGCAAAACTTATAACGCGATTTCTTCAGCACAGATTCTTTCACATACAATACTAATTAATGCCGACGTCCTGGTACAGGGGTAGCATCTTCCTCGTAATCTGAGCGTCCGGGGCTCGGATGGTACTGTTCGGCATGGTTGTTCTTTATCTGTTTTATCTGTTATATGTTTGAACGTGCCGTCTTGCAAAAAGGGGCTATGCAAGCGAATGTAATAATTCTGAACCAAGGCCAGGTGTTGACAATACCTAATGTAATAAACATTTCTCCAAATATCCACACTATCACGTCTTCCCCATGATCTGGGCGTCCTAGGTTCGAATCCCGGTTCGGGCATGGTTGTTCTTTATCTGTACTATATGTGATACATTTGAAAAAAGAGGCTGTGCAAGCGAATGAGATGCGTGAATATCTATTCTGTATGTGATTTCTTTATGAAATGTGTTGTCAACTTCTGTAAGCCTCGTGTGATAATTAGTGGTGCACGGGGATTTCTAAATGTTCAATAAAAAAATTACTAATTAATAAAAATATAAATAATCACAAAAGTGTTATCATATTTGCTTTCGTTAATTTTATTTATAATTAATTTCCTTTTACTTAATATTATTATAACAAATATTAAGATAATATACGTGAGTAGAAGGCATTTTAGTTGTTTTATAGTTATAACAGAACTGAAATGCTATTGACTGTCGAATTATATGATTTAGATCAACGAGAAAATAGATACAATCTTAAATATACCCCTTATCAAAATTAAAGTCTGATTAGAAACTTCATGTTCTTTTCAAATAAAAGTTCGTCAATGAATATAGCATTGAAATATTTTGAAGGCCAATTTTTCCCGTTCTCCAAATGTGCCACTTAGAACTTAACTTTGTAATTCTAACTTCCCATCTGCTCAAATACCCAAGGAATTGTGAACAATGCAGGACATAAAAAAAGAAAAGAACGAAAAGTAAAATGGTATCAAGGTTTATTTGGTTTTAGTTAAAGGAAATAGCGATGTAGAACGTAAAGTACAGACGTCTGTCATGTTAAATCAACAGTTCATTGTGTGCTTCTCTAGATCTTACAATTAACCAATAAATTAAAGTGATTCACTTCTAACAAAGGAAGTGAAGCAACACATCGGAATCTGTATTTTTTCATCTGAACACGTGAAGACAAAGCAAGATTACTTCTTGAGTTTTCAAAATCATTAATTAATTTTTCAACAAGAATGAAATAAAATAAATCAAAAGAGATCTGACCTTAACTCTTGGAATCAGTTTCATTTAGAATGAAATACAAGATTAATGTGTAATCATAAACGCATTAATAAAAATTATAAAATTTTTAGGGCAGAAATGAACCCTATTTAACTCGTTGACCTACAAATTTATTTAACTTGTTCATTAGACAACCAATCACAACCAATTTGAAGCATTTAATGTTATTTCAATCTGTATAATAACTGAAATACTTTATCAGATGTGAGTGATTTAAATTTTTAAATTAACTGCTAGCGACTTTAATTGAATTACAAATTCAAATATGAAATACTATTGTTCGATACATGAATCAGACATGTCGGAAAATGCGAAGAAATTAATAAATACTTATCTTTATTTTTCAATATTTTAAAAGTGATCAAATTTGAAACAAACATTTTACTATCATCAAAACAAGATCAGTTGTCTTATATATTAATAAATTAGGAACTTCGATCTAGAATTTAAAATTAATTAAATTAATTAATTAACACGCTTTTATTACAGCACTAAAAAGTAGAAGTTTTTCATTTTATTTTATGCCTTGTCTTTTTAGTATTTACCTTATAATTCATTACTATTCATAATATAGGATCTTACCTTCGGTTTCTTAAAATTACCGGTAGTTGGCGCCACATGTATCATTTCTCAAAACTTAATTAATTTATTAATGGATAATCTAGATATGAATATATTAATACAGTGAGCTATCCTCAAGAACAAAAGACTAGTATGAATAATTTCAAAACTCTAGCACATAAAGAAGTGAGAACAAAACTGACTGCAAATTCTTATTCTACAAACATGAAACAAATAAAATTAAATATAAGCGTTTAAAGCAGAAGCAATGTACACGAGAAAAGGATTAACATTTTTCACAAGTACTTCCAATTTGCAAGATATTTTTCTTCTTAATTTTTATCATTTTCAATTCTACGCACCGTAGGATGGTAGCAAAATTTTTTAACATGAATTTTAGAGTGTAGTTCCTTTTGAAATCACTCAAGTATACATTTTGTTAGAAATATTTCAGATTTTTTAAAACATTTTTAGTCTACAGTAAAAATTTTAATGGATACATAATGCAAATGCCCTGGCTACTTCATTTATCACGTTTTTCTCTCTCATTTTCTGATAAAACGATAAGGCTAATTCAAATGAAACCGATTACGATGAAAAGTGTCGTGTAAAAAATATTAAAAAATTATTCATCCGTAGATTCTTACTAAATTCAGATGCCCTTCTAAATATGTGTATAAAACCATTACAGTACTCATCTTTACTGGGTTCGTCTCATAGTCAGAAAGGTTCCAATTTCACAAATTATATGATGGCACCCATGAGCACTTAAATGATGCATGGTAAAGCATGAACTCCTTCCTCTTTAAGCATCATTACATTTGACAGATGAGATGGAAACAAATTTCATAAAAGATAAAAATCCGCTCTAGTTTTTTTTCAATGTATGGCGATAAGTTACGAGTGCGTTTCTAATTTTGAAAAAGAAAAAGAAGAGGAAATGCCGACGAATGTGTTTAAAGTGCCATTACTAATTTAAAACATTGTGACCGCTCAACCATTTCAGATAAATTTCCAGATTTCATTTGCTTTAGAAATAAGTAACTGAAACTGCAGGTATTCACTTCGCTGTTTATAAAAAAAGATTTTTCCCCATGCACCAGATTCGGTATATGGGGGGAAAAAATCAAGGGCTAAAAGTGTTTAAATATTGTAAACAATAAAATTAAAAATGCCAAAAAAAAACTTTTTACAAAATTTGCCGGAATATTTACAAAAATAACTTTTTACACGATTTTTTAAATTATTTAGAAAACCACCAGGTACTTTTCACATTTATCACAAAATAAGGCAAGGTCCATTTGACACTTCAGGGTGAAAATTATCTGTTTACCAGGCACTTTTCACATTATGAAACATTGCCTACCTTGCACTTTAAGGTAAAAATAATTCTTGGTTGTTGTTTTCACATAAATCTTTTACCAATTTTCGTCTTTAACTCCCAATTAAAAAGTAAAAATCTGCATATAAATAGAAAAAAATAGGAAACAAAATTTTAATTCATAATAACCAAAAAAGCAATAATTTTTTAATAAAGATAATTTTCATAATTATTGCTGCTTTGTGAGCGTTAATAATTGTTACATACAAAAATATGTAGTTAAAGTTTTCAAAATCCTACTTGGAACAGAAATTAAAAATTAATGAAGCACAGGTCTACAAGCTGCGAAGTTATAGATGAAAATTAACAAATGAAGCATAGAAAAGGTCCATTTCTTTTCAAATACACATTATTATAAGGAATAAACTGTCCTTTTACATTAATTAAAACCCCTCAGAATAACGTAGAATATACTTAAATAATTTTAAAAGAATTTTATGGAAATTTAAAAAATTATAATGGTGTTTTAAGAATTGAAAAACAAAAATATATATTAAAAAATCATGAAAGGTTTTATGATTTTTTTTAAATATATATATTATTCCGTTCAGAAAATGAGAAAAACCCCAGTTCCCAGTATTTTCGAGACTGCACTTGGAGACAAATATAATAATTTAAGAAAGTTTGGTCTATGAGTTTTGAAGTTTAAAGCTGGAAATTTAACAAAAAAAGAAGCATATAAAAGTGCTCAGATATCGAATGCACGCCACTATAAGATATATTTTTCATTACACAGAGTCCACATTACAGTTCATTTACACAGAGAAAAAGGCACACAGAATTAAGCATTCCTCATTGAAAAAAATGAGGAATTAATTCAAAATCACGTAAGATATATCGTATCGATTAAAAAATCAAGGTAGTTTTGTGAATTACTAATATTTCTCATTATTTATCGATAGATTTAAGAAACGAGAAAGATTTCCGATGTTTCTGCATTTAGAAGCGATAATTTAAGAAACTGTGTCCCTGTAACAAAAATTTAAGATATTTTATCATATATATGTCAAGAACATTTAATAATTCTTAAAATATATAAATAATTTTTTAATTACTACCGTAAAAGAATCATTGTTATACAATCGAACGATAAAAATTAGTACCCTTTCTGGATAACTATAAGGATTCTTAGTTTGCAGTAGACATGATTAATACCATCGGCTTAAAAATTCGAATGAATTTTTAAGTTAAAATATTTTAACGTTGTAACATAATTTCGATCATTCTAACTTCAATTTTAAATCGTATTTCATAGTTTAACTCATTTATTTCAACACAAAAAGGTATAAAAGCTTCCAAATGCCAAAAATATCATGGAAATAAAATGTCAAATGAAATTCCAGAAATATCAATGAAATAAAATGCCAAATGAATTGTCAAAAATATTATTGAAATAAAATGCTAGAAATATCATTGAAATAAAATGCCAAATGAAATGCCAAAAATATTATTGAAATAAAATGC
>JAOUZG010003472.1:239219-271327 GCA_026289955.1 Argiope argentata
AAAAGTTAACATAAAGATATTATTAAATTATATAAAAGTTATCTTAAGTTGTTATTATATTATATAAAAGTTATCTTAAAGTTATATTATATTGCAAAATATTATTTCAAAGAATTATTTAATTTTATGTTTTCTTTGCGAAAACCTTTTGCATACTGTTTTTACTCATTATAACTATTTATAAGCTCAAAATTTTGAATATTACTTACAATATTACAATTAAAACTTCGAAATAAGTAAAAATCCCAATTAAGAAACAGGCATTTTAACAAGCTCAAAAGGAAGAACTCGGTGTAGATTTTATGTAACACAGAAGCAATACCTTGGAAAATTTTAAAATTGTCATCCTATGTATAAAAATAATACAACTAAAGAACTCCATCTCAGAATCTTTAGAACAATGATGGAAATGAAATCCCTTTCTCCATGGCATGATGAAGCAGATACCGATCGTCTTTATGACCTTAATCCTCACATTTAAAATAAAATTGTGGAAGCTTCAAAGATATGACTCATTCAAATATGTACAAGCAGGAATCGATTTATTCTGATCGAACTGATTTGCTCTGACAGCTGTGTTTTGTACCTTCACTTTCTTTCTCCTGTTCTTTTATGAAAAGCAAAATGATTTTATTATTTTAACTTCCTATTCAACCTACGGCATGTTTTTGTAAATCCTGAAGAGTATTAAAAGGACTTTTCATTGAAAAAAAATAATGAAAACAATATCTTTGTATTTACATTAAGAAATAAAAATATATTTAAACAATAAAGACTTACATAATATTTTTTTTCCTTTTAATTTTTATTTTTATTTTATATGACCTATATATGAAACAAATGGTAAAAATCAAAATGCATTTTAACTCATGTTAATCTCATATTGAGATATAAAGCCGCTATTACATTAAAATATTGTATGTAAAATACCATATGCAGCAAAATATATGATATTTTTATGTAATATCTGGGATCATCAATGAGATACGCCATTTTTTGACAACATAGGCAACGACATTAAATAATTTGATAGCAGATGTAACTGCTAACATTTACATTTGAGAGCAGTTGTAACTGCGAAGCTAAACTAAATAAATCCAGCTGTTTTGCATTAATGAAATTGTTTGGGATGATTTGGCAGGACATTTTAATATTATAGCAAATTTTAAAAACATGATTGTTTAAAGAAATACAGAGGCAATTTTTTAAAGACATGATTATTGTAGAAATACAGAGGCAAAGGTATTTCTATTGTGAAATGATAAAGAGAAGAAATCGCTTTCACGCGTGTCACTTAAAGCGTTTAAATTTTGTATTTCATAACTTAGACGAAGAAATAAAATCGCGTAATTGTTGCTGGTTTAGAGAGAAAGCGAATTTCACTAAACAAGAAAATTTTTCCAGGCCACAAATATTTATCCAGAATGGTAATTCACCTCGCAAAGATTTACCATTGCGAAAGATAGTTACAAAGTTTTATAAACCATACTTGTAAAATTGCTATTTTTCGCACGTATTTTCATCTGCTAAGATGGCATTTTCGTAAACTACATAGATATTTAAATTTGAGATAGATATTTAAATTATGTAAAATTTAACTACTTTTTATAAATTCAGAAGAAAAAAATTTATTTAAAAATTTATGAAAGATAAAGGGGGCAGAGTTATAATACAAATAACTTAAATTAAGATAATGTTTGTTATATAACTCATTAACAAGCTTCTAATCTCTTCATCTATATTAGCTATACAAGTAAAGGATAAAATCTTGGATTTCCAAGTAATCTTTTTTAATTATAGATTTTCCTTTTCATCTTAAACAACTTTTAAGACTTGACAAGAGTTTTAAGTAAAAGGTTCAGTGAAATTAATAATAACCCATTGTGAAATACTGAATCAGTAAAAATGTTTGACAAAAAGAAAATACGTTTTGTTTTATATTAACCAATATATTTGGATATGGCATAATCAAATGTCAAAAAAAGAAGTAATATATTGTTAAAAAAACAGATTTCATTTATATGAGTATTTGAAATTTCTTTTTAATTTCTATTATCCTGCTATCTTTATATCAAATGGTATAGTTAGCAAACAATTTTTTAAAATATGATTAAGATTACATATGAATTTGGACGATTTACACAAATTCAGCAATTGGCTAAGGATTTGTGTTTCGTTCAACGCATTCCAAAAACATGAGGATGAATGCAATATAACTTAGTGAACACAATATTTAAAACAAATCTTATATCTAGCCAATCTTTAAATTTCTTTAATGAACATGAAACATTGCTTTATTTTATTAAAATTGTTTTAAGAAAAAATATTATGCATTTACTATGACTTATCTCCTTCATGATATTATGGTAACGATCATATTTATAAGTGTTTGGCTTCATATTATATATTATTCCAACGGGTACGAATTTTTCAATCAAATGGTACGTGTTATACTGTCTCATATAAAATGTTCAAAGGTAAATGAAGGTTGAACTTAGAAAATGTTATCAAAATATTTTTGAATTGTAAAAAAAATTGTTTACATCAATTATTATCGAGGAAAATTTCCGATTATATTTCTTAGCGACTAATACACAATATTTTTATAAACCAAAACATATTAGTAGATTGAGTGTTCCATAGTAGATGTTCATAATTTTAATAAATATAGTTTAAAAAACCGAAATCGCAATATTTACAGAATGCGTAAAAATTTCATGAGAATAAAACTCTGAAGTAGGAAATTTCAAAAAGTAAAACACAATTCCCGCCTCATTAATTTTGAATACTTAGAAAATTACTTACAATGCCCGCACTACTCAATCGTCGTTAATTATTATCTATAGAGTAATGTTACTTGATTTTAATTGCAGCTTTTTTGTCGAATTTTTTGCATAAAACATAACTTTTATTTATGATTATTTTAATTATATTTTATAACTTAAATTATTTTCAACTTGAAAATGTTAAACTTTAAAACTTTATGATTCATTAATCAGTAAATTTGGAAGAAACATATTCTAGTTTAATGTTCTTTATTTTCATATATTTTTCCGAGGAACAGCAACAGCATTTCAAAACGGTACGCTCTTTCATGTTATTTTTGTCAAGAAATTTCGGTAGTATCAAGTGACAGATCTGTCATCTCTCCGTTTCTTTCAGCTCAAAAAAACCAGACACAGATCGCACACAAACTATAGTTTATGATCGGAATTTCAAACAGATTTTGGGGAAGTGAAAAATGTTCCAAACAGGGAAATGGCAATGATAACGGGCAGAACTAAATGGCCTTCAATTTTGACAGCGTGCTCTCAGGTATAAATAGAAAGATTATTTTTGCGGACAGTTCAACACCGCAAATAAACACGTGTTCCCTTTTCTACTGTGCGGTTTACAATTGATTGAAAATATAGATATTTCATCGAATGATGACACCTCTTAAGGGAGAAGCAATTTCCTCTCGAAACAAGCTGGCAATTATGTCTACCATCAAAGTCTACCTGCGGTACAATTCAATCTATGATACTTCATCATTCAATCACTGTGATTAGACAGCTTTACATAGTGGGAAAAAAAAAGAATAAAATTGGAAGATTGCTACCATACCGAACTGAAGTCTACAATCGGACGGCGTTAAAATATTTATTTATTAAAAGGACATGAATTCAAATTATCTGCATTAACCAAATTATAAATCACTTCTCAAAAAAGATTAAACAAATTGTTACTAATAAATAAAACATATAATTTAAATTATATACATATAAATCTATATATTTATTTACATAAAGTGAACAGATTAAAAAAGCGAAACTTAAAATGAAAAAAAAAAAATTTGTAGAAAAAAATCACTTGCAAACCTGAGTTTAATAATCAGAACATGAACAGAAATTTGAGCAACTTATTGTCGATTTCAATTTAAGGTATTTCTTTCTTTCTTCTTTTTTAATTAGTTATAAACTAAACTATAAAAAAAATTTCGGTTCTAAAACTTAAATAAACATGATTAAAAAATTGGAATTGGCAACAAAAAGACCAGGCTTGTCAAGGAATGGACTCGATCAAACTGTCACTTGGAAGCGACAGATTTTCTCAGGTCAGAGATAGACACAACAAATCTAAATTCTCCTCATGATAGACATTCTTCCCAAGTACGCCCCACCGTCACAAGATTTTCGAAAGAGAGTCTCATCAGAGAAAGTTCACTGACGCGACTGGTTAGAGGGAAGAAAATAGTTTCGGAAGAGAAAAGAAGAAAAAAAAAGCGAAAGTGAAGAAAACATACCTTTTTTCTACTTGTTTCCTAAGACTGAGTCTCATATAATTCTCCTGCCGATAAACAGGATCAGTCTTTGGGTATTCCTCCTCATCATTGCACACAGCTAATCGTCACCATGTAAAAGTTAGCCTAAGGTCAGTGAATCCGTTTTGATTCGAGAGTTCCACATGTCTTTTTCCAGTGACCAGCGTGACTCGCTCCCAAAACACTCGGTTCTGTTGTGCGTCGATTTGTGGCGGTAGAATCGACCCGCCTCCGCGGTCCAGTCTATTTCGCACGGAGGGGTGGCGCTGCGCGATGCCAACAGAAGCCTCAAATGTAAACAAACAAGAACAGGTGATCATGCGAAGCTGCGCTTTTTTCTGCTACTCGCATGGACGAACTGAGGGCAGTTTTCCTTTCTTTTACTATATACTCTTCGATAAGACAAACTACGGAAAGTTATATTGTATTCTATTGGTGTTCACCTTATCAAAAATAATTAATGCCATTATTTGCAACTTTTGATACATTTTTTTTTATAAATAAATAGAGAAAGACATAAAAAGACTATTGATCTGGGGAATCAGACATTGCATTTGGACACGAATTGTTACTATAAGTCATAATAACTCGTTCATCTCAAATGACATATTTAAGATTAATCTCAACATTTACGAAAAGAAAGTTAATTATTTGCATAATAATAATTGATAATAATTAACTATGACAAATAAAATTAATTTTTTCTTCTAAAGTTTCAATAGTAGAGGTGTAATTAATAATTTTTAGTAATGTTCAAATGCCGAGAACACTAACTGAGATTTTATCCGAAAATTAAAAAAAAAAAATTAACACTACACCAATAAGATGGCATTTGACAAACAATATTATACTTTTATCAGAACTATTCAACTAAATATCTGCAAAGCAGTAGTTCTTCAGAAGTACGAAATCAATACAAAAAATATTATTTAAGGGGGTTAATTTGGAAGGTACCCTCATTTTAATCAAGTCGTAATCTTTTTATTGCTTTTTCAAAATTTATTTCATTCTGTCAAAAGGAAACATAAAGGTAAGGAAACTGGAATCGTTTCAGCAAAACAAGTAAACATCTGCTAAAACAGGAAATGTGTGGTGAGATAATTTGATTAAAAAATTCAACCACGGTTTTTTTAATTAATATATATATATATATTCTTTGTTGTCAACTATTCGTAATTATGAGAATTCATTCATTCTTAAAGTGGCAAAATAACATTTAGATTATTTCCTTCAGCCATTTTTTTAATGATATAACAATAAAAGATAAATATTAAAAGGATTTTTTTTCCAAATTCTTTTTCCTTTAACAGTTCAATAACACTGCGTGGATTTTCTTATTCTGGATTCATCTTCAAGAAATGTTGTTGCATTTGTTCTTTTCCTAATTCCTTAATTCTTCTTAAACAGAAATGGAGCAGATGTTTATAAAGTTGCCTACACTACTTTCTGAAACTAAATTTGCACGTCTACGTCGTCCGCTTCAGATTTTACGGAGAAAATTAAGAAAAAAAAAATCGCGAATGCTTTCAAATCACGTCGCTTGTTGTCATGAATACTTGCCTGTGTTAAAAGGATATGGACCAAAACTCTTTTCTTGCATCTTTATCCCTGCGATCTTCGGATTTCCTGTTAAAAAAGTGGAGCAGCGGAAGAGTTTTTTGTAATAAATTATGCACCCCAAAACTCCCCCAAAGAGGATCTACTCCCCTGGTTTCCCACCTAAGTCACAAAGACCCCCTCTCATAGAGAATCAACAGAGGGGCTGTATAGTAAATTCAGTATTAAAACGGCTTTCGTAATGATATTTAATATTTAAAATTAATAAGAACAGCATAATTTAATAAATAAAAGGTGACAAAAACCCTTTTAAATAGTTATGATTTTTAATCAAAGAAAAGATGCGTATCTTTTAATAAAAATCATGTATAAAATGAGTTTTTCGATTATTCAAAAATGAAATGTCGTTTTATCTTAATTTTCCAATTCGTAAATAGTATTTTTGCGTCGACTAACAAAAATAAATAATTTAGTAAGTAATTTCCTGGGGCCTATTTTTCAATAGTCGTTATTTCATATTTGTTGAAGGAATAACAACAAGCTTCAATCAAAAAATTGTAATCTTTTTTTAAGTTAATTTTGTAAGCAATTGTAAAATACAGGAAATGTAAGTGATTTATAAAAACTAACCGGTTTGTTTAAAAATATCTTACAGAACTTCCTAGTACGAGAAATAAAGATGTACAAATTACTAAAAGGATAATTTGAAAATTTTGCAAAAAGCATTAGAAAATCTTTTATAGCGGATCAACTAATTTTCTTTTATAAAAGATCGTCAATGATTTAAGTTGTTTTAATCAATACGCTATTTTGTAAAAGAACGAACTATTAAATAACGTATTTTAAAATCAATGCTTATCTTGAAAACTAAGTATTATCATCTCTTTTTCTCAAAAACAAATCAAGTAGGACTTTAAAATGAATGATTTTATGAGTTCCACTCTCAGATTTTACTCACCAGACCAAAAAATTTGAATCAAAATGGTTCTAGTTAAAGATTTATGATTTAGTCTTCTGACTCAGAAGAAGTGTGAAGATGGGAGAACTTTAAAAAAAATACAATGATTATGGAAAAACCAATGAAATGGTGTATGATTTTTTGTGCTCCACTGAATCGATGGAGATTAGGAAATCTCACACTTACTCTTATTCTTTTAATATATATGTAAATAGTCTTTTTTATTCTACAGTTCGAATTTTGAAACTGTTTTACTGTATAGTCTTAGTCTTGAGAGATGATAGCTGCTTATATTAATACTCAATGTATAGAGTACACACTCTAGTTGTGAAATTCACCTCTAATTTCTAAGCAGTAAGAGTTAAGTACAAATTTCCAGTATCTAAATAACGTAAATAAGGAAATTATTTTTTTAGTAATAAATAAACTTCTAGAAAAATTAAATTTTCCTAATTTATATACAATACATGTTGATACTGTTATTCATGTTTAGGGAAATAATTTTGGTGCATTAATGTCACAATTTGAATGTAATTATTTTATACCATTTCAATATCCACTTCAAGGAAATCAATATACAGAATATCCACTCGAGTTGTGACATTCGCTTCTAGTTTCTAAACAGTAAGGGTTAAATACACATTTGTAGTTTAAAAAAATGTTCCAAATAGCGTAAACAAGAGCATTATATATTTTTGAGTCAATAAATAAACTTCTGAAAAGCTTACATTGTCCAAATTTATATACTATATATGCTGCTACTGTTATTCATGTTTAGTGAAATATTTTTGATGTACTAATGTCACAATTTGAATATAATTATTTTAAACTATTTTATACCATTTCAATGTCCACTTCAAAGAACTCAATGTACTGAGTACACACTATAATTTCCAGTTTAAAAAAATATTCTAAATAACAAAGAAGAACCTTTTTATATTTTTGAGTCAATAAATAAACTTCTTAAAAAATTACACTATCCAAATTTATATACTGTATAAGCTGATAATGTTATTCATGTTTTAAAAAATATTTTTGATGCACTAATGTCACAATTTGAATGTAACTATTTTATACCATTTCAATGTCCACTTCAAGAAAGATATGTCAATTAAAATATGGAACATCCTAAAGATGGCACAATCAGAGTCCACTCCATTTATAATATTCTATGAAATATCTAAATGAGAAGTTTTTAAGTGTTTTTCCAATTTTCACTTTTTTTCATAATAGAAAAATACTTTCTCAATTCCATTTTCGTCTGAAAATTCTATAACAATCCCAAAAGTTCTAAGAGAACGGATTAAAGCGAAATTACTAAATAATTAATAATAGGGCAATCTATAGAAAATATTTAAGCAGAAGAAATATTTTCAATAACTACGATTTTCTTAACCAATCTTGCATACAAACTCTGAAGAATTTGAAAAAAGGAGAAGTAAAAAGGTTGCGGAGTTCTTTTAGTCCTAATATTTTTGAAATTGCGGCTCACAGTCTCTAATAGGAAATATAACATTATATAAATGTAACAAACTTTAATATGAAATTATCTTTTTGTCAGGTTGATTTTCGCACATAATAGGAAAGTGTTGGTCTAATGGTAAGGTGCCGGTTTTGAAAACAAGAGCCTAAAAGGTTCGAAACTTAGTTACATTAAACATCTGCTGTGGTTGCGAGTATGGTATTTGGCAAATCTGTCGCCATAAAACAAAAATCCTCTCGCCGCCAAGGCGTTGATCCTTGGCGAGGAATTGGCTGCCAGTTCAGGTGCGATATATAACATCAACTAAAAATTACAAATTCCATACGAACATTTTACTGTTGTTGATTTCAAATAAGGAACAAGCTTTACTCAACTAAACCAAGCAAATTAGAATGATGCTTAAATAAAACTTTTAACGTTGATTGGTTTTTTAATATTATTCTGTTATTTCCTCTTTCAAATTCTTAGCTTGCCCTTAAGCACTATCAATTAATTTTAAAAAAGCTGTTTTTTGGATATAATACTACAAGTTTCTTAACCATTTTCATTCTTATTTTGAAATTAATAGTTTTATATAATTTAAAACAAGTAAAACAAGAAAACACAGTAATAAATGAAGTCACGTAGAACTGTTTGCTGTAAAGACAAAGCCTAAACCATCGCAGCATATAAAGTCACAAATTTGACTTTTACATCAACAACAACAAAAAAAAATTATGAATGAGGTCGGAGAACTATGAAGTGAAAATAGTTAAAGATAGTTTTTTAAAATGTTATTTACATTTAAAAGATAAAAATACGAATATATTAAATGCCGTAGATAATATGTTTAGATCGCAACTGCAAAATTTTTTGACAGTCTGACACTTCAAACGAAGCTTGTCTAAACATATAAATTTATGACTAAAAGCAAATGACCGAGGGTTTTTCCATCTTTTTGTACCTTAACTAATATCTTTCATATGATGAAACAAGGTGTGGGCTTATTCTTTGTCAGTTTCAACAAGAAAAGTCTCTTTCTTTTTACTTTTTAAGGCTTGGATCACTTTCTTTAAATGAAGCTTGAAAATGGATTTTGTATCCAGGAATGCTGACTACTTTTTTGTAAGATTCGTTCATTTATTTAACAATATCCTAACATGTCTTGAAAATCTCTTATTAACATTATCTTAACATCTCTTATTAATATTATCTTAACATCTTGTTTCTACTTTGTAATTGTTCTGCACTATAAAAGATCCTAAACCCATTATACATTTATCATTTTATCATCTTGGTTGTAATCGGGAATCTTATTTAAAATGTTTTCTTAAATAATCTTTTTTTAAATTTTGCATTGCAGATCTAAAATTATATTAAATATAAATTAAGTATTAAAAAAACAGGCCTGTCATTTCAGGCATAAAATTCTATTTCGAACTGATGTTATGATATTGATAGAAAAAAAATGAAAGCATACGACTCATTTTTGGAATTAAAGTAATTGGGAGTTAAATTTCACTGTATTTCATCATAAAAAAGATATTTTTTAATGTTTCAAAAATACGTAATAGCATCGATTCGAATTATTTTATTTCTTACATACACTATGTGTCAAGTTCTATGAAAGTAAGTCACAAAAGAAACAAATATTCATTTACTGTAGCATTGTCCGCCAGAATAATGTCGTACTATATTCAGGTCAAATCATAAGAAAGGAAATATCAACAGAGAATAGACTAGTCTATCTTTTGACCTTTAAAGATATCTTTGCCTTTGAAGAAGAGTGATCTAAGGTGGCTTTTCTACAAATGCTAGTTTCATATATTATTATAAAAATAATTGATAAAAAATTACATTATTGATTATTATTGATTAATTATCAATTATTTATTATTATTATTAATTAATAATTGATAAAAATTAAATAACAAATAATAAACAAGATTTTCTCAAAAAACATTCTTAAATATTATGTTTCTACATGACAAAGAAGTGGCTTGTAATTAAGTATGTTCCCCCTTCCCTAACAATGGTGTGGGATCGAGTTATTGCCATTTGAATGATAGAATATATCTCCTACAGGAGGGATTATTGCTCATCGTTAGGAATCTATTCGAATAACCGTGCTGATACCCTGTCAACAATTGCTCGGATAATCCGGTTGTTTAAGCCACAGTTGATATAAAATCGGGCAAAATAGTGTAAACGTCATAAGTGAGAAGTTAAAGGATTATTTAAAGTTAGCACTCTGCGGAATGGCATATAGTAAATAAATAATTTCCTTTTTTAAGGAAATGTATATAATATTTTTATATAAAAGATTATATAAAATATATGCCATAATTTTTACAGAGTGTAACTTTATTTTTTTTATTATAAAGAGAATATAATGACAAAATGATTGTTAAATCTTGTAACTTCAAGAAAATTGACATACTGTGGCAAATATTTTAAAAGATATCAGAAGTTAATTTTTTCCCTAAGTTATAATTAATGTTAAAATAATATTACAAATTCATTTAAGCATGGTGAATGGCAACTATAATAAGTATATATTAGAATATATAAAAAAATTAATATGAAATATCTATAATATTCTGTTTTAATATGAAAATAAAATCATATTTGCTCAAAATGATTTTATTTTCAGCATCCTGAAAATGAAATCATTTTTCCTATATATGAAAACAGAGTTTTCAATTAATAAAAAAAATAATTTTATTATTGTTACAAACATTTCACAAGCTTCATAACATTTATGAATAGAATTTGAAGAAAATACATTCAGTTGTTTGGATTTCAACAGTTTACAAATTATTCATGAATTTTCAGTTGTATAATAAATAAATTTGGATGCGATCATTCAAACGCTAACATGAAATCCAATGTCATGATTTTACAGAGGTTTGCTGTTTTAAACAGAACTATACAGAAAAGGAAAACATCAAATTCAGAACACGAACATATAAATGAAAGCTGCTTTCTTCTATGTTTTTTTTTTTGAATGAAGCTCTTTTTACTTTAAGAAATAAAAAAACAGCTTCTTTATAATCGCAGTTTCTTTTTGAAAAATGAGTTTAAAAGAGAACAACTTCTTTGAATTAAAAGTAGTTTATATAATTGATTTGTTAACATCCTTTGTAATCTGATAAGGTCTTGATTTAAAATCAAATTCTAAGGAGTTCTTTTTCAGGTAATATATGAGTTTAAAAATTGTCTTTATGTGAATTTTTTCTGTACTGAGTATAATTCTTATTTTATTTTATTTTGTTTGCCTCCTTTACCTGTCAAAGTTTTTGTTTCACTGAGATCAATAAAAAAGGATTAGTGCTTTGCCTGGGTTTCGCTATATTGTGTTAAATAGTTGTTATTTTCGGTTTAACATGTAATATATAATGTTTAACGCAATGTTTCGAAAACAAATTAAAAGCTGTTTCCAAAGCGTTGTATTTTTTTCTGAATTTTTTATTATAAATCAATTGAAAGTTTGAAATTCTGGAATCCTCTTAGTATTCATAACGAAAGTTACAAAAAAATGGAAAGGCCGAAATAAATTGTTGAATTATTATTAAAAATGAAACCTGCATCAATGTATATCTAAAAAATAACATTTTTTTTTAAAATCACGAAGACACAAAAAATTGATTTATATAACCTTATAAATCATCTTAAATGTCCATAGAGGAATATTTCAAAAACAATTTCGCAGTTACCATTATTTCATTCATTTATTTATTTCATTGCTTTCTGCTGAAAGTAATCAATTCAAAAGGGGGAAAATAATATATTCTTCTTATTTTAAGGCCATCTGTCTAACAGAAAAAAACTATGCACATCAATGTTTGTACAATGTGTATTGAATACTGAAGACACATTAACAGGATGTTTGTTTTTTCTCTGTTGAAATATGGCACTTTAAAACAACAAGATATTGCATCTCATTACTAGTTTCTCTTTTTTTTATATTTAATTTTGCCTACATTGACGAGATAAATAAATGCATAAAATATAGGATACATATGTTTCTGAAAACATTCTCCACTCAATATTATTTTCAACAATTAGCTGTTTTAAAATAAATACTTTTGTGGCAATATTTGTTTATATTTTATGCACTTTTATTCATTTATCACATGATAATACAAGAATCATTTCATAGTAAAGAAAATACATTCGACAGGATGCTTAATTTTATCATAAGTTGATAGAAAGATAAACGAAAGATTATCACAATAATCCAACACTAAGCCAATCACTAGCTCAATGGTGCATTGGGAGATGATGATAGAACTCACATTAAAGAAAACAGTAATAACATCTTTCTTATTATCACTAGAAACTTTTCTGGGGGACTCTCATTTTCTCTATTGGGGCTTTAGTTGTTGGAAAATAGCACATACCTTTCCACGAATACTGCACCGCTGTGTCAACATCCGCTGTCAGCGATGCCTTATCAACAACAAACGGCTCGCAATTTTCACTTTAGCTAGCTTAACGCACTCTCTTTTCTATAAATTGCTCATTTTACGATCTACGAATGATGCAGGAAATTTACGAGTGTAAGACTTTGGTAAAAAGAAATGAAAATAAAAGCGAATATCCGGCTTGATGTTTTATATTTAGAACTGCATTTAACGTTAATGGCAAGAAATAAAACTGTTCGATTGCCGTTAAAATTCTTATTTTCTACAACGTTGTGTTAGTAAGAAAAAAAATAACTTGTTGATTTTAAACTATTATCAATAGTTGTTAATTGCTGCATGATATGGAAAATTATGCAATTGTAAGCACAATTTTAACAATATAAGTTCTATGTTACTTATTTTTACGTATTTCAAATTTAATCAACACAATAATTTTATGTTGTACTAAAATACAAATGTGTGTATATATATATATATATATATATATATATACAAGTTTAGCTATTCATGGCACGTAAAGAATGGAATTAAATTTAATAAACTTACAGGTCTTAATATACAATGGACTATTAACTGGAAGCAATATTCTGAATTACAGTAATTTAAAAAGAAAAAACATCGGTGGAGTCGTTAGGTATATTTTTCTTTCCTCCAAAAAGATTTCACTAAAAAAAAATCTTTTTTCCTCTAAATTATTATGAAATTTATGAATATTTTATTTATATTTATTTGATTTATATTATATTAGTAAAGATTTGATTTTATAATTGATTTTTTCTCTCTTTTCCTGATGTGCAAGATTTTTTAAATTTCTTCCAGTATAAAATTCTCGATTCCTTTAACTATTTTAATACCTTGAATTTATTATCAGTTAAACCATTAAATTTAATGAAATTCCGGTTCCATTCTCAACGTCAAGCCGTCTATTAATGAAGTTGAGAAAAAAACTGATAACAAATTTCCTTAATATTTATTATAGCGAGTCTTGTAATATACTAAATTAGGAAACGTATGAGTTAAATAAAAGTTACAAATTTTAAAAATACTTTTTGTAAAATATCAAAAATTAGAAAAAAGAAGCTCTTTAATTAAAAATTTGGGTTCAAATAAAAACAAAAAAGCGTTAATAACTGCATACAATTTGAAAGAAATAAAAAAACTGATAATATCACAAAAAAGAAAATTCCTAAATGTTCAATAAAAATTGATACATGTCATAAATATTCAATGTTTTTAACAGATTTTGACACTTTTATATTCCTGTTTTGATCCGAAGAATTTTGATAAACAACGTTAGTTTACTCATTTTAATACTCTATCAAAGCATTTAATTTTTTTATCGATTATTAAGGCTTTTGTACATAAAAAGAAAAGCTGTTTTCAGAACAATTCTTCTAAAACATCTTGAGCTTATTACTCTTTCGCGTTCCAAATCTTGGAAGGATGTACTTCTTCATTAATTGATTCTCCAAAATACGAAAGTTGTTCGCATCTCCCACGCTCGCCTGAAGACATAAACAACTAACGGAAGGGCCCCCTTGGCATCCAAAAACGCTTCAATTACATCCTGTACTAGCAGATGAAGGCTCTCATCTATCTCTTTGGACAGGAAGCAATAGCTACTGATTTGCACTCTTATGGAAAGAGGAGGATGGATCAAATTACACGCGAGATCGTGGCCTTTAGCAAAAGGTTTCATCTGTTAAATCGCCAGATTCTGCAAGTTTCTTTGTCAACAAAAAAGTAGTCTTGGTGAAGTTTAATAGTGAAAATGTTAATTCATAATTGCCTTCTCCAAGAAAGAAATATTTCTATTTTGCTTACCGAAATTTAAAGTTCCTTTTAAGGATTTTACATTCTTACAGAAAATAATAATAATAAAAACTTTAATAAAAATGAAATGTACTATTGAAATGAAAAACTTAAGATATATGATTGAATAGTTTTTTTATACAATTGGTTAACATCTTTTATCAAATTTAATTCAATTCTTTTAGTAAAATTTTAACAGCCTTCATTTATCATTTTTTAAAGAATTTATAACCGTTACTAAGTGTATTGAATATTTTGTAAAAAAAAATTCAATTGAGTTAAAATAGTTCTTAAAATCGGGACACATAAAAATTTTAGATAAAAATTTACTAATTTATGTGTATCATTTTAAAATATTTATAACGTTGAGTGTGAATTAATTAATAAGTTAATATAGGCTGATGTTAATTAAGTTAATATAGTATTAATTAAGTTAATATATTAAGTCTGCTCAGTTATCAAATTAAAAAATCAGTAGAATTACACAGTTTTCAAATATAAATGTTACTGTTTGTATATATATGTATATACACACAGAGAGAGAGACAGAAATAGATAGATATGGATATCTTTATTAATATTAATGGAACAAGTAACATATTCTTTAAAAAGAAATGAATCAAATTCAGAAGAAATGGAGAAATAAAATGAAATAAAATTATAAAGATTATGGAACTTAAAATAGAAATCCATTAAGTTTTTGAAGTAATAATCAAAGTGATTTTTTAGTTTTTCCTTTTCTCTTTACTAAATGACGATAAAGATAAAAGTATGGAAAATGCCTCCTGTGTTTAAACTCATTTTTCTTTTTTGACACAATCAGTCTGAAAGAAGTTTTAGAGCACTTAGATTTTATTTAAATAAACCAGAATTAGATAGGAAAATTAGATAGAATAAAGAGCAAATTAACATAATCAGAGATACCGAATATAGAATTCTTAATCCTACAAATATGCATACATTTTGATAAAATTTCGCTTTTGGAACGAGTTTTTATTTCGTCTTTGATTTTCAACAATTATGTGCGATACAAAGAATTTCAACGAGATAAATTTAATTCAGGGCTGTAACTTTTTAAAGAGTAATAATAAAGGAAGAAACAACGATTACATTAGAGATTTAACAATCGTAATCTTTTCATTATTCATTCACAGGATTATTAGGAGAAAAGACACAAAGAATTGTTAAAAGATGTTGAAAATATTACAATAAAACTAAACATCTGAAAAAGAATTGGTTTAAAACACAAAGGGCCCCATTTAGTCATGTATGGTTTTAGGTAAAGCTACGCAAAAGGATTTAAAATTTTACCAAAAAACCATTTCATTTATTGTAAGCTAGATTATTTTGATTTTCATGAAAGACATCTGATACAATAATTTTGAATATCCTTCATTAAATTTGAAACTGTATTTTACATTGAGAATTGACTAAATACACCAATACATTGCATAAAATTGTTATTTTTGTTCTTACAGAAATTGGTTACATATTAAAACACGAGATACTCTGGCCACTGTTAGTTCTATTTAAAAAATTTCAAGCGGTATGCATAAAATGTAATGCTTTCTTCTTTTCTTTCAAATGATAGCGGGTAGGAAAAAAAAGAAAGATAGAAAACCTGTCAAAACTGCTGAAAACTTTATTAAGATTTCCCTACCTGTTTGAACTGCACTACCTTATATTTGATTCATTGGATATTCCCCGCTAAGTCAATGGGCTTTCAAGCAAGTATCCGGTCGCTGAGTCAGTGGGACTTCAAACAAGAATTGGAGAGCAAACGATTAAACCCATTAGTAAAGAAAAACTTAACCTTCCTAAGAGCAAATTAGATTAAGTTTAACACGTTTATGTACAGGTAACATACGCTATACCCACAATCAACTTCCGCTGGAAGAACTGTCACATTTTCTTACACTTGTGAATGTTCCAACTCTGTCAAACACCCTCATGCTGACCCTCCCCCAAGTTAATAAAATTAATTTAAACGTGAATGTTCCACTTCTGTCAAATACTCTCCCGCTGAACTCCCTAGTTAATTAAATTAATTAAAACATACACAATATTTCAAATCTAATTAAATCAACCTGAAAAAACTATTAGAAAAGGATTTCCGCATCCAGAATTTTAAAATTTACAGGCACATCAAAATTTTAATAAAAGAATCAAACTACTTACTTTATATCTGAAATAAAACTAATTTACTACGTCTAATAAGAGTTAGAAAAGACATCATATCCCAAGAGGGCCCTTCGTGAATAAATTACAAAATCAAAAGAGAAATAAAATCTTCCTAAAGGAATAATAATTGCCAAACTTCCGAGGCCCTGTCGTAAATAATCAAGTAAAACAAGAAGCTCTTCTTTTTTTTAAAGAATTTCCCCTCCCATTCCCAGATGAAAATTCTAAAATGCCCAGACACGCATCTAAAAAAATTGGTGCGATGAAAAGTTTTCTTTTTATATTAATGATTTCATTCTTATAATTTTTCTATTATTTTTTAAATTGTAAAAGTACTGTAAAAATTCAGGAATATATTTATCAATGGGATACATTTACTTATCAGTATTCATATTTATTAACTGAAATTGAATGTATATGTTTATTATACTCAGCTATGCTGTCCTTTCCTGTATTTACTCCTTTTTTTGAAGAAATATTGGGCCTGCTTTCTGGCACAGAGGTAGCGCGTCTTACTCGTGTTCTGGGAGTCCCGGTTCGGGTATGGTTGTTCTTCTGTGAGATGTGTGACTGTGCGCCCCTGTATAAACGGGCTGCAAAAGCAAATGCGGTGAATGTGTAGCTAAGTCGCACTCTTGATTCTAGTTGGTGCTACTTGAAAAACAAGAGACGCTTAAATTTGCTGCTGTATCAGCGGGGGGCTTGTCCAAGGCAAGTTTTATTAGTAACAACAACAATAGAAATATTGGTTAGGAAATCTAACTACCCGTTCTAAAGAAACAAGCAATAATGTAACATTTACTTTAATGATATGTACTGCAACGTATAGTAACTATTATACGAACATACCTAAAATTCGTTTCAATTTTTTTTTGTATAAACATTACTGAATCTGTTTCTTTTTTAATTTCTTTTACTCGAATTATAAAAATAGAAAGTATTATATTCGACCTTAACTTTTTGACGAATTGTCTCGTTTCAGATCTTCCTTAATCCGAAAAGCACGTTTTAGGAATAATGTCTGTCTGTGAACTCGATATTTTAAAAAATGTTTGAAATATGCTGTCATCTATAAAGCCAGTCTGTAGATTTTTATCAAATTTTGAAAAGAAGTCCATTCACAAGAAATATGTATGTCTGTCGAACAGATTGCAAGTGAGCATAACCATTATAAAACGCTGAGAGCTATATAAATAGTTTGATAACAATTTTAGAATATAGATCCTTAACAAATTTCGGATCAAATCCATCAAGAGATCAGTTGCTTGTTCTTTTAGTCAGTTCTTTCAAATGTATGCAAACGCGATAACACAAAAACTCAACTTATATATAAATGAAATTTGGTTTCTGATCATGTTAATAAAATTATAGTTATGTTGGTTTATTATAATGGTTAAAAAATTTATGGTATCAAAATTTTTTACGGTATGGTATCAAATTATGGTTTCAATTAATTGAATAAAAAGCTTTCAAAAGGCATACTCTTATATTTTTTTAATACACTACGAGATGCAAAAGGCTTATTTGAGAATAAAATCTAACCCTTGCTCAAGTTTTATAATTTTTATGTCGGAGAGGAAGAATAGCATCTTTATTGTGAAGCAAGCAAGAAAATTTCGAGGAGACCATTCTTTGCTAGTTTTCCTAACTTTCGTTGCACGAAGACAATCTCAAATTATTCAGCTGGTTTACAGTAAATGATTGTAATAATTCTTGAATTTTAAGTTTCTGAATCTCTGGACATGGCTATAGTTGGGAATAGAGCAACATGCGAAATGCGGCAACTTAATAAATGTGGAGTGTCATATTAATCTACAACAAATGATTTTTGTCATCTCAGTTAGTTTTAAGTATAAATTATTCAGAGAGTCAATTACTGAAATTCGGTAATATATCAAAATTTGGACGTTCTTGTTGCAACATTATGAATTTAAAAAATCGTTTCTGCAAATAATTTTTTTAAGTGTATAAGATCTGTTTATCTTATTTATCTGTCAGTATGTCAATGTTTATTCACATGAAGGCAGAATGTCCTTTGACGAATTTCGTCCAAAATTTGATAACGATCAACAATTTTGGTATTAATACCTCATATCGAATTGCATACTTTTGGCTCATGTTATCATGTTCAAGGACTTGTCATGTTTTATCATGTTCAAGGACTTCCAAACAAATATAACTCCCCAAAAAAATCGATGGGAGTTAGAATTATAACACGAAAATTCATAAAACTTTCGAGGACGAATTTTCTGATTGATAAGAAATTTTTTCTTTGTACACTTCGTTTACAAGAAAGTAAAAAAAAAAGTCCTTTAATACATGCTTTCAAATCTAATTACTTTAAACATCACATTTCAAGAATTTTACTATTATTTTTTTAATGAAAGCATCTAAGTAGATAAGAATGATGTGCCCTGAAGGGAAGGAGAGGTGTCAGGTATAAAATCGTGATGACTTAAGATAGTGAATAGATTAAGAGCTGCTATATCACGTTCTGTTTGCGTGCAAATCATATAAGCAAATAAGAATCAGAGCTGTTAAAGCATTTTGTTCAGAGCAATCATTTGCCATTTCGACCTGACCTCACTTTATAGAGAAATGAATATTACCCATCGATACTTTCAGGTTGAATAGTCGCGAACGGGTTAATTATTCTTCTGGGGCCTCAAAGAATGGTATTTATTCAGTGAAGTACGATAATGAGGAAACAAAACTTTCGCATTATTTATTCAGAGCCATGCATCCAACATTAACACACGTCCTTCAACCCAGAACCCGATAATTCTAATTGAAAATCATGATGATAATTGAAATTAAAAAAGCTTAACATTTTAACCTCATGAATTAAATGGTGTTGAACAAAAATTTATAATGGCCCTATAAATCACTTATTAAGTTAAGCAGAGAAAATTACTTTTTAGTGTTTGGTGTAAGAAATATTGAGCATATATCAATGCTTGCCAATTAAGTCTTTAGATAAAACTAATTAAAATATTCCTATGTCCATAAATATGCCCATAAAGCGGCGTTGATGTAATATTATTAAATAATTCTTTGCATAAAAACGTAGCTTTTTAATTAATTGTTTGTATCAAAAGGGCAAAAGCTACTTTTTGAAAAGAAAATAATTTAATGCTTTTTATTATTTAGCAATAATTTTTAATGATAGCTAAAATCTAAATAATTTAACATTTCAATCTGCGTAGATAAAAAGCACTGAACAAAACTTTAAAAAAATTAATAAGTTAAAATTAAATTAAGAAAGAAATATTGTTATTAAGAAAAACTACGTTTCATTGTTTTTATTAAAAAATTACCATAGAAAAAAGTGGCGACGATATAGTTCTAGATAACTGTATCAATCAGACTTTAATTCTATTTAAGATTACTTTTAAAATATCAAACAATTTGTGATTTAAATGCACCTGATTACGCTTTAAATGGAATTTCTGATTGCTTATTATTACGAACAAATATGAATTAGGTCATTCAATTCAAACGTTACAAACTTGTCTAGGTTATTAAATTCAACTTAATGAGTGGTAAGAGAATCTAAATTTTTCAGACAAAGTAGAGCAAGCTAGTTTTAGAATAACTAATAGAGTAGGATCATTTCTCAAAATAATATGTCGATTTTTAATTATAGTTTTGTTCATTTAATAAACCTTCTTAAATTCAATAGATTCAGTGCATACTTTTAAGACTGCGCAAACTCGTAAAATAATTTGCATACAGTTGTATTAAAAATTATTTGGACTTAGTGGCATTATCAAAATGATATACTTTCATTTCAACGATGGAAAAAAGATAAATAAAGGCTTTAAACACAAACATTATCAATGCTTTAAAACATTTGCAACTTTCCATGATGAATATGCTTAGTATAGTGAAACTGCATAAATTCGTGCGCTGAATACGCAGTAGTTATTGCTGCCCTTTGAAGGAGATACATAGAGAGTTTTCGATATTTTTAAATATGTAACTCATTAATTCATAGTTTTTTAAATAAAATGCCCGTAACCCTGTTCACTGTAATAAAATTCATAATTTATTTTTCAAATGGGTGTATTATTTCATTTATAAAAATGCAGCAATTGTCATAATATAATGGTTGGTATCATATTTTGTAGAAGACATTCTAAAAATTATTTCTTCTACTATACAGGTCTCTTTTTAGTTTATAAAGCAAACTTTAGTCAGTTTTCATGTCTTTTTATAATAAAATGAGATATATTTCGGGACAAACTTCATAAGTTAAACTGTGATTAGATACCGAGAACGAAATCCTGACCAGTAACTCCTCTTCCCGAATTTTGCTTCACGCTTAGAATATAAAGGAAAAAGAATATTTATATTGAGAAATGTGAGTGAAATAATTCAGAGAATTAAAAAATTTTCATGAATTTATAATCAAATTGCATAAATCTGCTAATATTTTTGAAAGCTCTAAACTGTGTGGAAAAAATGTATTGTAACTATTAATTTTGGAAAAATGTGAAGTATGAATACACAGGTGATGTTGGGTAATGTTTCCCATGAGTGTGCCTCTTTTAAATAGTTCTTCAAATTTTTCGTAATGATCCCAAATATTAAGGAAAACATACTCACTAAATATTTCACTATTTTTCGCATTTTAAAGCATTTATTTCAAACATCGAACTTTTCTTTAAAGTGGCAAATTAGAGTTATAATTTAAGAAGACTACCTAACTTCACACGCTTTAAGAGAACTGTCAAGTTTTCTTTTCTCTCCTTTTCCTCTCCCTTCAAATTCAGAATTTTTAAAGAATAAGCAACGAAGTTACAGAAATAATTTTATAATAATTGATAGGAAACGGATAAAGTTGAAATAATAAATTCATATATAATAAAAAGATATATTTGATTTTTTTAAAAATTAATTTAATTCATAACTTGGTTGAAAAATAAAATTTCAAAACAATGAAGTAGACTGATCTTACTATTTTATCTAGGAATTGCAAACAATAAAAAGTCAACAGCACATATTTATAATGTAATATTAATAGCAGCTTAATCTTATTTAATACTTTGATATACGGCGATAATAACAGATGGAAAATATCTATCCACCAAAACTCCACAATATATCCAGCACACAATATATCACAACTAATGCATTTATTTCTTGCAAATACCGAGGCCAAAAGGAATAACCCGAAATTTATTATTCATGGTCGGCTGTCATGTTCTGTATATATCTAGATATGTATACAACAATTAATGGGCTGTATGGCAGTTAGTGTGGTGAGGATAAGAGCAGAGATTATATATAGCAACGAAATTGCGATATATATCTCAGTAGTTAGGAATGAATGCTTAACTAGTTTGAAACGTACTGCACAACTAGTTTTTTTTCTTTCCCAAGTTCCTATCTACGCCTACGACTCCGCACCAAAAAGTATAGCTTATTTTTTTATGTTATTTTCATCAACGAGCTGTTGAATCATGCAGCAATGGCATGAATGTTAATAAACTTAGCGATTAAATCGCAGTACATCGAGGCCAGACAAGGATAGTAAACAAAATATGACTTCAGCTTTTCAATAGAATATAAACTTATATCCCGCAGCGCGCGTGGGATACTTATTTAGTATCCTACTCTTCGTTCGATGAGACGGTCTGAAAGTGTATCTATTATCCAATATATAGCTCAAAGAATGAATAAATTCTGTAAAAGAGACGAACAGAATCATAAACTCAATCATCCAAGCATGGAGATGTCAGAAAGGTAAACCTACTTTCTACCCATTGGGTTGCATCAGCTAAAACGCCTTGAAATACACGGCTCCTTTTTATCTACCCAAAGCATGTAATTGTCCAACAGCAAAGACTTTTCCTTCAGTGAAATCACGGCTTTCTAAATAATTTCTTGCACTTCAAAAAGGGTTTGAAAAATTAAGTTATTATATTATTGGAACGTTGCTCAATATCTGATACCTATCTGATTTGGCCGTGAGAGGCTGTTTTGGTATTTGCCGTGGTGCTTTCCTATGCATATTAAAGTGAATACATTTTTAGAAGAATAATTTTCGGCAGCATTTCGAATTGTTAGAGCCTTGAATGGTTGAATAGCACCACTAAAGGACGACAACGATCAAAATAAGTGGTTTTTATTCGGAGAAACCACATGTTCCAGCATAGAAGAAACTAAGATTCCAGTATAGAAGAAACTAAGATTCCATTATAGAAGAAATCAAGATTCCAGTATAGAAGAAACTAAGATTCCATTATAGAAGAAACTATGATTCCATTACAAAAGAAACTAAGATTCCAGTATAGAAGAAACACGTTGTATATTTTGGGATGGACATCATTATTCTGAATGATGACTAGATAGTAAAAACAGCACCTGATGACCAATCTACTCTCCTTACCAAATGTCAGGTTTAATGTACATAAATTCCCATTATAGTGGAATTGGTTGGTCTCATGGCTTAGAAATAACGCGTCTTCCCCGTGTTCTGAGCGTCCCGGTTCGGGCATGGTTGTTCTTCTGTGTTCTATCTGTAAGGTGTTTGAATGTGCCTCCTAGTAAAAAGGGGCTGTGCAAGCGAATGTGATGACTGAGTTGCAAAAGTCGAACTCTTGGCCCCGTTTTGGCGCTACTAAGAAGAAAGAGAAGCTGATTAGGCTTAAATCGCTGACTACCGCAGCGAACTTGTCAATGGCAAGTGCCATTACAAACAATGAAACAATAATGATGGAATCGCATCTCGAACTCACGACATTCTGAACCGAGTATCACCAGAATGAATCTGGATTCAGTAAAAAGAGTACTTTAACTATTTTACTCGCTTTACATTGGTATTTTTTAGCAGATATTTACTCAGATGTACTCATATATTTGGCACAGTTGACTAATTAGAGCTTGCAAAAGAAGCACACACACATTTTCCTATAGAAAGGACTAACAGAAATTGTGAAAAGCAAAACATTTGTCTTAGTTGTTAGAAATGTATATTTTTCATTGACTTTTTCTAATTGCTTGATATAATCCATATCTTAAAAACTTGATTTAGCATTTGCACTAATGTGATTGATTCGAAAGACAGTATGAATTTTCAATGCTAATATTGATATAAATCTGAGAAAGGCTGAGTAATAGATTTTTTGATAAAAATTTTCGAAATTAAAAGGAATAACCAAACGCCGATTAATTTGTCTCTTTACGCAAATACAATAATTAAACATTAATGAAAGTTTGAATATTAATACTATTAAATGCCATCACACGATTGATCATGTTTATATTAAAATATTAATGCAAGTCTGAAACAGACAATCACTTACCGGAAAATTTTAAATGGGTAATCCTTTTGTGTTAGTCCATCTGAGTATTCTAATGCATCTGATTTAATTTGTTGCACCCACTTCGATATGAATCTGTGCAGTGGACATGAAACGTAATTTGTAATGATTACTTAGTTGGAAGTTTCACCAACATCCCGTCATCCCAAGGTCGACTGATTTGACAAATTAACGTCCCGTTTCGAAGCTATATAAAAGCTATTAGGGATATACTTTTGAATCAAAATAAGTCGAATAAGATAACATCTAGGTCGATATACCATCCCAAATTTTCGAATCCCCCAATTACTAGCCCATTGTCATATATTTAAATGTTCTATGTACATTTAAAAGGTGATTGACTGTATATTTTCCTAATTGATCTATCAATCTTTATAAAGCTTATTTGTATTTGAAATTTCTCGATTTAAATCAAAATATGATTTTTAGCTTAAAATGTAATGATGGTTAAATCGTCTCCGAAATTAAAATTCACAAATTCTATAATTTTGTGAGAATTTTGTAGGATACTTTCTTAAAAGTATTAACGCATTCACAAATTTTTCCTCAATCTTTTCATTCCAAATTTAAAGCTTCTTGATCATATACAAAGATTTTTTTTTTAAAAAAAACTTACTTTTTTTACCCATAAAACAAGTGAATTAATATCCCTAGATTAATTGATTAAATTATATAATAAGAAATCAATACTCAATAATCATTTCAGAATAAGTTTATAATTTATAGAAAAAAATATTATATTATTACTAAAACTTTTTAATCTTCAAATTAAAAAAAATATTTCTTTAAAAAATTAAGTTAAAAGATTTTATTCTATGAAGTGATTTTAAAAATTTCCCCATAATATATACATTTATATTTTTAAGAATATAAGATTTTTGCTTCTTTATTTTTTCGGAAAACATTTTTAGGTCATTCAGGCGATACAGTCATTAATCAAAAGATTACGACCAATTTCATGACTACTGGGAGCAATAAATTTTCAGGGAAGATCTTCAACAACCGTTAATATGGGACTTATCAAATAAATTTCTGAAACTAATAGTTCCTATTTTTTAAACTATGTGCTATATAAAATACATTGTTCAGTGAATTCTTCTATCATTTTAGTTACGATCGTCAAATACGTTTTCCCCCAAAATATCTACTTTTGATTTTCATTTAAAACGGTTTTGTGAAAAAAAATTTTAAAATAAAATCGTCTCTTAATCTTACTCAAACTGTGAAACATATCATTTTCTGGATTCATTTTGGAAAATTTCTAATAAAGAAAAGATAAGAAAAATATTTCAAAATTAATAAAATTAATTAATTATATGTTTTTGAAAAGTCTTCATAGTTGCAATACCCTGTAGAATTCCTAGATATATTTAAAAAAACTCCTTTTTAGCAACTTCTCTCTTTCTAAACAGAATTTAAATAATATTATCAGAAATTTTGTAATTCCTGCTCTAAGAAAAATAACCTCCCTTATGTTTAAATTCTTATATAATATCCGTCGCGATTCACTAACCTTTCTTGTGTCATTATTTCCACAAAAGCTTTAACAAAAGAATTATATAACCCCGAAAAACAATAAAAACAATTGTTGTTATAAATAATTATGTTTTTTAATTCATTGTAATACCTAGAATTCATAGATTTATCTTTAAAATATATTTATCAATTTATCTCTTTCTAAAAATAATTGAAATTATTCGAAATGTTATGATGTCAATTGTGTAAAAAATAATCACCCATGCTTGTGTTTGAATTCTGATATGTTCTAGATGTCCATCCCGATTCACTAACCTTTCTCGTATCATTATTCCCACAAAAGTTCGCTTGGACACAAAGATAGCTTGCTTTGTCTCGAATAGGAAATCCTGTGATAGACTAGGAGCGGATTCATCCTGTTCCCATGTTAGCCACAGAACAGGATGTACTAATAGAGTGAACGGACAATTAATTATAGATATCTCTCGTCACTGCTCTGTTTTTGCTGCTGACGAGACCAACGTCACATTTTGCGCAGTTAACAAGAAGGAAAGGGGTAAATTGAATGGCAGATAGAACGCAGTGTTGATTGAGATGGGATGAAATCTTTTTATTGTTTTTTTACTCTTCCAAGACATCAACTACACCATATTATAAAGGACGGTCTCCAACTTCTAATTTTATAAGTTCTTAATAACGTAATTATGAATTTGCTTCTGCTTTTAATGCTTTTTAAATTTAGAATTTTACAATGAGCCAAAACTGTTTAAAGATATGAAAACCCTTAAACAGTTAATGTTGTAATGTTCTTTATTCAGCGATGGTTTTACTCTAATTTAGATAAGTTAATGTCTCCTTTTTTCGCATCTTGAGAGCTATTATGGGACTGATATTGTAGTTTTGAGCCAAGTTGAGACAACATCTGAACTTTAAATCCCTTACAAAATTTCCATACTACACCACATTTGAGAACATCTATCGTCCGACAAAATTAATAAGAATCAGGCCGATATACCCGACAGATATGTCAACCTGATATCGAAAATCTACGATCTTCCTATCTCGCTCACCACATCAAACTTGAGAACGCCCATCCTCCAATAAAATTAATATGCATAAGGCTCATATACCCTACAGATATGTCGATCTGATATCAAAAATCTACTATATTCATATCTCGCTCACCACATCACACTTGAGAACGTCTATTTTCCAACAAAATTAACAACAATCTGACCCATATACCCTACAGATATATCGATCTGATATCGAAACTCTACAACCTTCCTATATCGCTCATCACATCACACTTTAGAATGCCTATCCTCCAATAAAATTAATATGCATCAGTCCCATATACCCTACAGATATGTAGATCCGATATCTAAAATATAGGATCTTCTTATCTCAAGGTCAAAAGCTCCGTGAAGCAACAGCGGTCGTAAACTACAACAGTGAAACTCCTGATCGAAATTGCCAACATTTTAAATAAGTGCGCCAGCAGTATTAAATGGTTAATAAAATGCCACTAAATTAATTTAAAATCTTAAAATTTTCAATCATCCAGGAAAATTGGATTGGTAAGAAGGGCATGGCAATTAGGGAAATCTCCATTAAAATCGATTAGAAGTAAGATTGATGATATTCATTAACACTTCGGCTACCAAGACAAATTTCAGATAACCGGACCCAGAAATTAATTTGATTTAATCATATTATTTTATTCTGAAACTTAAAAATAGTTCAGATAAAGTGTCATGGCTAGTAATGGCATGGAGATGATAATTAAAGTTTATACGAGATAACTAGTTGTTGGAGTCCTGGATAAGACATTCCATTAGACGTTAGCTCATAGTTGGTAGTCAACTTGTTAAAAAACAATAAAACCATTAATAAACTTTACATTTAAAATTATATTGATACGGTTAATACAGTTTTAAAAGGCATGGCATATTTTTAAAATTAAAAATTAAATGAAGGCTTTAAAATTAAATGCAAAAATACATAGTTGTCACCTTTTTATGAAGTATTTTTTCACTGTCGTTCATTAGTACTGATTTGCATTATGATTAATTTGGAAACTATTTTAAAGAAACAATCCCAAAACAAAATGTTAGGGTGCATCGAAATTAAGCGAATTATCTCCATCTTAATTAAACCTAAACTTTAGAAATAGTGGTAAATTTTGCTCTGGTAGTGTAAAAGAAAGAAACCATTACTCCTTTCTCAGTTATAAGAAATTAATATAATTTTTATTGGCATACCTCATAAGAACCTTGAAAATGTATAACGATGTTTGAAATTCAAGGTTCAGATGTATGATAATACACACTGAAAGATTTGATTTCCCGTTTTAATCTATTTAAGTCTAGTAGAACATATTATATTTTTTAAATTATAAAAATTATACTTTTTTTTGGCTAAAATAGAAACAGATAGCATGCGTTATTTTCATTAGATTTTATCGGAAGTATGTTCCGCTATGACTTGTTTAAAATCCACACATTGTCTAGGGAGTAACAATGCACTAATTACAGCGGAAGTGTTTTTCCTACTTTTTTCCGCTTATTAATTATTTTTTGCAGGGAAATTCGATTACGTGCGTGTGATGATATCTTCCACTTTCATGCATTATTCATCGTCTATTTTCTTCGCGAGACGAACGATTTGGCTATCCTAGAAGAGCAAATTATAAGGAAGGAAACAATAGGAGTGGGACCCATCTGTAAAACAAAACATTCCCGTTAACTCTGTTTAGTTGTAATTAATAAGGTTGAAACTATGAACTGATGAGCAACGCACATTCATTGTGAAGGCGTCGTGGTTTAAAAGGATGAATCTGTGGAATGATGAGAAATGCATGTCCACTAATGAAGGCGTCGTAATTAAAAAAGACGAAACTCTTTATTGATGAGAAAGGCGCATTATCTATGAAGGCTTTTTGCAAAATCAAAGATAGCTGTGTGGTCTCGTGAGGTGATTTTCAACTAGAATTTAATCCCGAAAAACAATAACCAGTTAATTCTTATTATGATTATTAATCTTTGAGAAAATGATGTTGAAAGAACGGATGATAAGTGGCAAAAGAATGTACACGCCAGAAATATGATACTCTTTGTCAGTTTTAAGTTATTGAAATTTTGAGCTATCATTTGAGTTGTACGAACTTATTTTTAAAAGTTCATATGTTTGTTCCTAGTGTTGTAGATAAATTTTTTATTAATATTAACAGCGATATTTTACAGGAATTCCAGTTTTCAATTTGATAATTTACTCCAATATATGCCGGCTTTCTGGCACAGAGGTAGTGAATCTTCCTCGTGTTCTGGGAGTCCTGGTTTGGGCATGGTTGTTCTTCTGTGTGCTATCTGTGAGATGTGTGACTGTGCCCCCTGTAAAAAGGGGCTGTGCAAGAAAATGTGGTGAGTGTGTAGCTAAGTCGTACTCTTGGCCCTGGTTGGCGCTACTTCAAAAACAAGAGATGCTCCTTTCGGCTTAAATATGCTGCTGTATCAGCAGGGGCTTGTCCATGGCAAGTGCCTTAAGTAACAACAACAACAACTCCAATATATGCGTTATTTGTTCTATATATAAATACCAAACTGTTGACTTCCTTTCATATTTTTATAGCAAAATCCACTCACAGTAGAATATGCAAATTTTTATGAAACAACTTAAACCATTAGGTGGTATTTTGTGACTAAGCTCAACTATCCCATACTACTTGAAAAATCAACAGTATCCGTGTTACTAAAAAAATTTCCCAAACTTTTTAATAAGTTTGTCATAGCACTGGCACTGGCGTATAAAGTTACGGCAATGCAATGGCAATGGCATATAATACATGGTAATAATTAGTTGGTATTTTTGGAAAAAGTTCGACCATCCCATATGACTTGAAAAACCAGCAGTAGTAGTGTCACCAAAAATTTCTCCCATACTTTTTAATAAATTTGTCATGCTCTGACACTGGTTGTAAAGCTACGCTAGTGCCATGTCAATGGCGTATAATACATGGCATTGGGATATAATAATTACGAAAGGCTAACGTTTAGCATGAATTTAGCATTTTTACTAAATCTGTCATGCTACGGCGAGTTATTTGGCGATTTATCTATGGTATGCGTTAATAATAACCAAAAATTGAATTCTTGTTTCATACACGTTTTTCCCAACATAATGATCAAAAAATTGAAGCAAAATCATTCTTGTAATTATAAAATTAAGTCAAGGTATTTTTGAATTATCGAGTTTATATATTTCTGAAAGTACAGATCAAAATACCGTCAATCAATTCGTAGGATCTGGCTCAAAATTTAACATGTTTCTACAATATAGATGTTAAATCTTCATACCGAATCTTATCTATCTAGATATCTCCTTTTTGTAGTTTGTAGGCAGGTGGACGGACATTTTCTAAAAATTCTTTTTTCGAACTGAGGGAAGCCTAAAATGTGGAAATTCTTTAAAATCTGGTGTTCGAATTTTTTGAGGATTACTATACAACATATACGAGAAAGTAAAACTATATATCACCTATACTAATGTAAGGTAATCAATAAAATGTTTTGACAAATTTGATATACTACTTTTTAATACAACAATGACAATACAAGTGAATGTCTCATTTAAACGCCATAGAATAGCTAATAGCGATTACCATCAAAACGGATGGCTCACCTGATTTCCCGACACAGAGATTTCTGGAAACACAAAAGTATTTATTCACTTAATGGTACGGTTCGGAACAAGAAAAACAAAAAGCGATGAGAAATGGGAGCAGAACTTCTAGGTCGCCATCACTAAACTGAGCGAATAAATCGTGAGTGAGAGGAGAATCAATAAATGGACGAATCGAAGGTTACAAAATCCTTTCTTTCCATTCCCTGTTTACAAGCATCACCTGATTGATGTTTTTTGTAAGCATTCTATCAACTAGCTATTCAAATTAGTTTTGAAATAATCAAGTAGCAACTTTCACAATGCGTAGCTCCGAAATGCATATGAAAATGAAATGAGGTTTCAAGGTTGCTGAGGCAGAATCGTTGAGGCACGAAATATTAATATATAAAGTCAGTGATTTTATTTATTCTTTTGAATTCTTAAGAAATGATTCAGAAATTGAAATGCGTTTGAAAATGAGTCTGAACTAAAAGCCGAATGGAACAGAAAATATTTATTTGAAGAGCATATTATAATTTATTACTATAAAGAATAAAATTATTCTAGTATTTTGATTATTCTCTTTTATTGTATTATATATCAATTTTTATTTAATGACTTCTAAATTAAAGAATTTTCCTTAATCAATTAGAGTATTGATTATTTCCGAAATCTATCAAGTAAGTGTCTTACTTTTGTTACGTTTTTACGATACACTTTTATCTAACATGACTAGTTTCATGATTAAAACAATGAATTTCATAATCGGTTTGGCATCGCATCTGATGTACAAAGTCTTTAAGCTCGTACACTTATACATTAGTATTATTTTAATATTTTTAAAATTATCCATCGAATCTAATCAAAACTTATCAATTATTTCAAAATTATTATTAATATGAGTTTTCTTATAATTTAAATAAATATTGATTCCTTACTAAAGCCTAGAAATTATCTAGAGAAATTTTATTACAAGATTCTTCAATATATAAAAGAAGAAATTATAAAGTAAAATCTAAAAAAATATACTTATTTTCAAAAAAGTATATTTTTTAGCATTTAAAGAAACTATATTAAAAAAATTGTTTTTATTAAATTTATTTTAGGGAAATCTTTGAACTTACAAAGCGATTTGATCTACTTAAAAATATGAAAAATGAAACCTTACACTTCAACAGCAACATTTTGTAAACTGAACTCCTAAGCCAGGTGCCCTTTCCAGTTTTGAGCCCCAAGAGGGCCTCAGAATCTAGTTCTAGAACTTTAATATTTATGAAGCAATACCTGAAAATGGAACATCTTAGAGAAAGCCGGGTGTTCACTTGATTTTCATTTAATTTTGTTTTGTTTTCTATTTTTTTAAACACATTTGCCATCTGAAGAAATCCGATAAATTCAAGATCCGACAAATTGTTAAAAAATACTTATAGCAATATATATGTTTCAAAAAGAACTCGCTTATTTTATTCTATTTCTTTTTCGTGCGCAGGTAGGGAGTGAAAAATGTAAACAAAATAAATGCATTGTAAATATGCAATTACAAATACGAATAAAAAATTCGACTGTATAAATAACCGATTGAGTTGAAATAGGGAACTTATCATTTACAGTGCCTCTTTTCCAAATAATTACTTCTTATCAACTTTTCATTTATTTTTGAAAATCAACGAAATCCTTTCACCATTACTTTACGAATGAAAAGACCGACTAGATAAATACCAATTGTGTTCAAATAGAGAAATCATTATTTATAATGTTTCTTTTCTAAACCGTTACTCATTAACAACGTTTCCATTCATTTTTGAAAATCATTGAAACCCTCACCATTACTCTATGTGCATTTTCATAATGACCTTATCTTGGGACTTTTTTCCCTTCTCTCCAGTGTGTGTGTGTGCATATATGATGAAAAATATAACAAAATAAATGCATTGTAAATACG
>JAOUZG010003472.1:285896-335797 GCA_026289955.1 Argiope argentata
AAAAAAATTGCTCGGTTACTAAAAATAATTTAAACTAAATATAATTAGTTACTAAAAATAATTTAAACGATCACAGAAAGTGGAAACCATTGAATAATTTTTGAGATAAGAATACGATATTATGAAACATAAAATTTATATATCAAATGATAATGAACATAAGGAATTCTAGAAAACGAGAGTATAAAATCCCCCCAAAATTATTGATGTTATTCTACACGATATTACCAATTTAAATTCCAAGATGTATTTCGTCTGACTCAAAAATTAGAGTGATAAGGATTGAAAGGGAATGTTCTAAAAAAAGAACAAAATTACTTTCAACTTTTCAAACAAATTATTTGTTACTGACATATTAAAAATGAAGACTATCAATAACTCATTTTTATGCTTATTTGTGTTTTCTTATTTTTCGAGTGCATAATATTGTAAAAAGTGCTATTTAATATGCCGATCTCGCGACGAAATTGCAATTGAAACTGAACGACTGATTGAGTTGTGCGGTCTCGAAACAAAGATTTCAGGTCACTCAATCCTCCAATCTATAAAATCGAAATGAAGGAAATAGAAGCTAGAAATGAGACAATGAAATGAAAGTTTGTATGGATATCTCCGTCTCACGCATCTATTCCGAAGAAGATGAATAAGTAAGACAACCAAATGGACGAACAAAAAAAGAAAAAGAAAAAAAGGAGTAGCGATCAATATGTCCCTACATTTGCCGGATCTTAAATACGTGACAGATAGCAAGGCGGTGACAAGTATAGTTTATCATATCTATGCGTGGGTTCGGATTTTATGCCTGGCTATCTGTAAATCTAGGCAACATTTCTGATTTAAAAATACAGTCAGATTCGAACAAAGGTGCATTGTGAAAAGGTTTGGGCGTTCGCCGCTGTAAGTATTTTTTCTCTTTAAGGAGGAAATAAAAAGTGAATACAACTTTTCTAATTATATTTAAACATGAGTTATTTAAAAGGACATGGGAAAGGATGTCTGAATGGAGTTTTGGGGGGTGGGGTGGGGTAAGATTAGGTGATACAATGAGCATTTCTACATACAAAACATATCTCGATGCGATTATGCTTCATTTTTAAGATTTTGCAATTTTTTAAATTGTTCTTGTTCGGTAATGATAGACTGTGCGCTACACAACACGTAAGATATGATAATAGGTTATGCAGTGCATGCCGTGTTGTATCTGTAAAATGTAATTGATGTTAATAAAGTTAAAAATAATGTTAATAAATTAGATTATTCACCAAATTCAATTTTTGTCTACTTATGAAATACAATTCAATTCATGCCGGCGTTCTGGCACAGAAGTATCATCTTCTGTAAGTCCCATGTTAGAGTACCGGTTAGGGCATTGTTGTTCTTCTGTGTTCTATCTGTGAGGCGTATGAATGTGCTCCCCCCCTTTAAAAAGGAGCTGTACAAGCGAATGTGATGAGTGAGTAGCTAAGACGTGCTCTTGGCCCTAGTCGACGTTACTTCAAAGAATAAGAGACGCTCATTCAGCTTAAAATCGCTGATGGCCTCAGTGCGCTTGTCCATTTGTAACAACAACAGTAACAACTTAGTACATATAAATATTTCTGTTAGAAACATCATTCGTCGACATTGATATATACGAAATTTAATATTGTGTGATGCTTGGATTGTGTGATATCCGTTATATTTAATATTGTGTGATATCCGACTCAGAGAGATCATATTATTCTTGACCCTAGTTGGCGCTACTTCAAAAAATAAGTGACGCTCGTTCAGCTTAAAATCGTCGACGGTGTCAACACGCTTGTGCATAGGAAATGCCATTAGTAACAATAGCAAAAACTCAATACATATAAATATTTGTGTTAGAAACATGCGACTGCATTGACATTGATATACACGAAATTTAATATTGTGTGATGTTTGGAAAAAAATTCAGCTTAGATATCCGACTCAGAAAAATCATATTAGGTTTTTCTGTTTAGAAACAAATCTCAATAAAAAAATTTAAAAAAAATCCTTCTATGGAAATCCATTGCTGTCAATACAGATAAAATTTCCATGAAAAATTTATGATGCACATAAATTTCATTGTTTTATTGCAGTTTTTTAAATATGTCACAGGGACAACTGTTATACGTGCTTCTTCGTATGTTTTGTCTCTGCCTCGTTTTCAATCTCTGAACAGATCTATAAAACATATTTTATTTTAATATTTAGAGTGAAATGTAGCAAAATTACAATGGTTAAGAAAGATAAATCCTTTGAAGTGATCTCTTCGACTGATACTCTGTAATAAATTCTTCTCGCATAGTCTCTACCCCCCCCCTTTAACCCCCTTTTTTCAACATAAAACTGCAAGTCATGGGTAAGATTATGGACGCCACGAGCTCAAATTATTTTATTTTCTTGTACATTATCTGTACATGAGCATATTGTACTTTTTTTTGTGTAGTATAGAGAACCAAATATGCATTTTGGAGGATTTTTTTTCAACCTTTTGAAATTAATACTTTACTCAGGGCTACAATTTTAGTATTAGAACGTTTTATTAGGTTTAGCACGTTAGATGCTCTAAAACTGTGTACTAAATTTCATTAATCTAAATATTGCATTTTTGAATTATTACGTTTGCTCGCATGCGCATGCATAGACTGACGTATGGTAGACTTTTTGACTAATTTGATTCGACATTTGGTGGAGATCTATATTTTTTTACTAAATTTTACTCATTTAAGTTTTTGAGTTTTATAGTTATCGTGTTTACGTTTACTGATAGACGAACGGACAGACTTATTTAGATGTATTTTGTCCAAAATCCAACATTCTACAAATTTGTTGTCGAGATCGAATACCCAATTTCATTTGTCTATCTTAAAGCGTATTCCAGTTATTGTATTCACAAATAGTTGTAATTTCAAAAAGTCTTTCGGTCTGAGACGTTAAGATTCATTTAAATCTCTAGTTCGAAATTTTAAACAATTACAACACTTTCTACATTTACTTCATATTCGAGAAGACGATAAAAAAAGTATCATCATATCAAATGGTGACCTATCAAATAATATGATGCAATTCGGCTATTAATTCAGTAAATAAATATATGCAAAATCTTAAATTTCATTCTTTAAATGGAATTTTAAAGCATTAATGCTTTTACGGAACTTGTTCAATTGCAATTCATGCAAAAATTTAGTTTTTTTCCCTCATATTAACCACAGTTTTAGTTAAGATTAATTTGTTTTTTTTTTAGATCAATCGACCTATTTGGAAGCCACTAGGCTATTTGTGGACCATTAGGGATGCGTCTAATAATTGTGGCGAAAATTTGAACAGATAGCCCCTCCCTTTCCATATTTCTTCACCTCTTCAAAAGAAATTCGATTAATCGATGAAAGATTTGAGTCCCATCAGATCCCAAACGCGGTGAACTTTTATGGTATCAGACTGTAAACCGCATCCACGGCTAGAGACCACAAGTTATTTACTGAGAAGATCGGGAATTTTTTTCTTTCAGAATGAACTTATTTTATATCCAGTGCTAAGTTAGCATTACTTTGAAGTGGATTGCTCAAAACCCTTGTAATTGAATCGCATTAAATGACCTCGAAATTTATAATTTTAAAGTTAAAAATCATTACTGTAATAAATTGAAAAAGCAAGGGAAAAATTGTAACCGTATACTGTGCTTAGAAATAAAATGTCTTAAGTGTTAAAACATTGTTTATTCATTTAAAGCAACTTCGTTAAAATATATACGCAACTATTTGTATTAAATTTACAATAAATACAAAAATATCGTTTGTGGTTAAAAGTAATTGAAATTCATTTTGTTTTAACAAATGCTCTCAGTTTTCAAGAGATCCCTTTTTATTATTATTATGACTTGCATTTACATTTCAAAGTTAAAACGCAGATGTTTTATGTCAAATGAATAAGAGAGCGACAACTGGATAATTATCACAAAAAGAAATTACAAATAATATTATTTTTAAAATGCGTAGAATAATCATGTATTCAATCATGTATATTCTTTTAAGACCGATTCTGGTGATTTTGAATCAGATAAATTATTCGATTAGAACAAGCTTAGGATTTATATCCAATAAAAATACATGTTTTTAAAGTTCAGAAATTACAAATTGAGTGTATTTTTCATTACCATAAGTATTTTATTAAAACGCGTCATTTGTTATTATTCTTTATTATTCACTAATTAAAACTGCTTTTGCTTAAATGAAAAGTAAAAATATTGATTTTATGGTTAGATAAAGGATATCAAAACTTACAAGTATTATAAATACGAACCAAGTAAAGATATTACGTAAAACTGTTTGATCAAAAGTATTCAGTAGCTGTCAAGATTAAAAATTATTAACTTAATAGTCAATTAAATAAATTAGTAAAAATGTTAATTCAATAGATTATAAACTATTAGGATAATATTAGTACACTTTTAAGTATAATTGATTAGGTTTCAATCTTTTTTATTGTGTTCTCTTAGCTATTATTTATAAACAATAACCATTTGCTTGATTGCAAGTTTGGATCTCGCTGTCATGAATCTTAAAATGTATAAAAATGTACATATTCACGAAGTTAATAAAGTAAAAAATGAAACTAATTTAAATCGTTATCTTTTAAATTAATTGAAGAAAAAGCTAAAATACAAAACTAAGTTGAAAATTTATACAAAATGAGGATTGCAAGGTGCAACTATGACCGTAAAAGGCCTAAATTTGCCAGTACAATTATTAATTTTCGGTAAACAATTTTTGAATTCCAACAAATCGAATAAATATCATTAAATTTAACTTTACTTCTTTAAACAGAAAATTTAAAAACAGTTTTACTCCACAATTTTGCTTATTTGTAACTTTAAAGTATTAAAAAAATTTTAATAATCCACTTTCTTCATGATTGCTCTCCAGTTTGAAATACATGCTTTATCAGCTGATTTAGACAAAGGTCTATTGATTTCTCTACTTCGTTTTGCTGACCTTTTATAAGAAGATTTTACAAGATAAAAATAAATATGTACACAAGTCTGCTTAAAAGCTCTACTAAAATGGAGCTTTATATATCATAGTGGTTAAATATTTTGTAATTGCTACCGATAATTAATATTCTAAACAGATTACGAGCTTCTACTTCTACGAAAAAATCCTACTATTTTTATTCTGAAATAATTTTTAATCATGGCAACAAAAAAATTCAATCCATTACAAGAAAAAAGAAATCACTTTTATTTAATTTACTAATTAACTCATAATGTTATCGGTTATCCTGGTGAATTTAGGAAGGAAATATTTATTAAATTTGAAATAGATATTGTATATTTCAATATCTCACGCTTATTTTTAGCAACATTAGTTTCAGAATTAATTAATAATTAATTCTGAAGTGCTGGAATTTATTAAAATTTAAATTTATTCGAATGAAAATTGATTCGCAACATTTTAGATCTGAATAATTATATTTCATTCCGAGCATGTAGCATTGAGTTTTTTAATCATTGCAGTTTGAGTTTTCATTTGAGTGTTTAGAAAAATTCACTTCTAATTGTGCTACACTCCTTTTTTGTCCTAGCGTGACTGCTTATTTAACTTTTTACAATCAACATTTTTAAATATAGTTAGAGCTGGAAAATAAATAAAAATATATTATCGACGCAACTGAAAATGTCCATTTTGTTTTATTTTACCAAAATTTTTTCATCCAAAAATTCAAATTAAATAATTCTAAAAATATTTTTTAAGAGTGTATTGAGAGTAGAATTTGTTTCATATTGATTATTTTCTACATTTTTAGTTTTTAATTTATAATTCATTATCCTAAACATTATCAAATTTTGAAATCAATTTTTATTAAATGTACCACTTAGTGACACTATATCCATGATACTAAAATCTAACTATATTTATCGGAATGCTGATAATTTGGATGTGAAATATGAAAAAAGGACTTTTATCAAAAAAAAGGTACCCAAATGCCAAAATTTTATATTCTTAGCAAATCTAAAACTGAGTAAAATATCTAATACAAAATACCATTTTTGAAAATTTCTAATAAATTAAATTAAATAGAAGCATACATAAAGATTATTTCTGTGATTTAATATTTTCCCGACACATAAGTAAAAAATTTCTCAAAATATGAACAAAGTATCAAAAATATTTGGATTGTGTTTTTTTTTGAAATAAATATTTTTTGTACTTCTTGAAAACGTATTTACACATTGTTGTTAATTTTTGAATTTATCGAGTATTAAATGACGTCTGACAATTTGTTTAATTGTGAATTGTTTTGTAAACAGTAATCGAATTATTTCGAATCAACTATGAAGAAATTTAAAAACGCAAAAGGTTTAATTTAGAATTATCAGCAGTTATCTTTAGCTTACCCAAAAAATGCAAATATAATTAAAGAAATAAATTAATTAGTAAATTTCATAACAAAATAGTCTTTATGCTTAAGCCAATAATAGAACAGTAATAAAAAATTAAATAAGGCAAATGAATGAGTCTATTATTCAGTGCTAGAAGCCTGTTATCTTAATACTGCGGATAAGCAGTAAAAATAACAATAATAAATGTTTGAATCATGAACAAGTCATCAGATATAACTGTTATCATAAATGTGGTGAAATATTCATAAACGACTATTCAATAAATATAATCCACAAAGAAAGTTATAAACAGTTTGTGTGAGTGCTTGTCCGTTTTCTTTCCAATTCAACTTAAATAAACACTCTATTCCAAGATTAAAGTTTCCGATAGTAAACATTTACATTTTAATAAATTCTTTTCAAGATAAATATTTTATAACTTTCGTATGAAGGCTTAAAAGAAAATGTTTTTTTCCTGTCATACAATATCTTTATTACTGTTTATTTCTTATGAGTAGACGCAATTACTTTTAAATATCGAGTGAGACATACTAAAAAAAATAGCTTCAACGAAAAAAAGTCGTTTGTACAGTCAAAAACATCTCACGATAGTTCAATCCAGTCATGCTTATTACAGATTAATAGGACTCAGTTATTTAATGTACAGAATACGAAAAAAGTTTGCATAATATAAGAAATCTAAAAAAAATAGTTTTAATTGATTTTTGATAATCAAAATATAACTTTTTTCTCAACAGTCTAAGGAACTTAATTTTTCGAAAGTGGGGAAAGTGGATTTGAAACAATATGCCTGGCTTAGAGAAAACCTCTCGAATGGCAGTTACTTGAACTGCGTAAAGATTTAGTTTTAAGTAAAAAATACTGAACAGCTTTTTAAAATGAATTAAATTCGGGCCAAAACTTGAAGAATAATTCCGTCGAATACGAAAATAATGCCAAATTCTCTGCTGCTGTATTGGTTTTATTAAATAATGGACCAATTTTAAATGTTTATTTACGAAAAACATAAAATTAAATAAAACTTTTAACTTCTGATAAACTAAGTGTATTGAAATCTACAAAAAATTATTAAATAAATAGCTGAAATATGGCTGTATAAGAAAATTTTTCAAAATTTATTTTTAGTTCCGATTTTCACATATTTAACCAATCGCACTGTTCACCAATAACAAAGTAGGATTTTTTTCTTCCTAGTCCAAAATAATCATGAATAATCTTTTCTTTGAATTTTGCATGTAGAAAAAAAAATCAATTCTGAGTACAAAAAAAACCTGGCTGTTTGTGAAAAAAACTTCAGCTTTTGCGTGATCAATGACTTTTGCGTGACTTCCCAGAGAAAAAAAAATCTTTGTTATCGTGACGTAAAAGCAAGAACAATCACAAAGGTAATAAGTTTGTAATGATTATAAATTTATTATGCATTTAAATTTTCAGAAGTCTTTTGCAATTCTTAAAAACTGCGATTCTTTCGAAAAAATCATTTAAAATATCAGAATAGTAACTTACTTAATATCTGTGGGTTTCGCTTTCAAAAACTGGCGCCTGAATTTCAACATTGTAAGGCTTTGTTTTGAGTTAAACAAAACCCACCTGCTATTAAATGATCGTTTGTTCTTCATATGTTATCTGTTTAGATAACAATGGCTTTCAACACTTGATTAAAAAACTTTCCCGGTATTTCTATGGTACAGATGCGATTAGATATGCCCTTTCGCATTCCAAACTTATTGATACGATAGATATATATTTATAAAAGAAGAAAAATTAAAAATAAAAATGAAACTAAAAAAATCCCCAATTTTTGTAAAATATCTATTATAGGAAGAAAATACTTAAAATATTTTAAATCTAAAGATGAATCACGCCTTTAATAATCAACTGGCATCTGCAATTAAGCTAACTTTTGAAATGTGGGCATTTAAAAAGAATTACTTAGATAACAAGTCTACAAATAACCCAAATATTTTTGAAATGAGATAATTTCATGTATGAAATGCTTTATTATATGCAATGCTTTAGTAATATAATGTAAATCAACAATGCGATAGTACATGTGGTACCCACTAGATACTTAAATCATGGGAAATGCTGATGGAGGGTTAATAATTGACTTTGAGACCTTCCTTAATTTAGAATAGGAATCAGATGGCAGTAATGATATCTAAGTCGTCATTCGACCTTCTCCAAATTTCCGAATATTTTTTTAGCATTCACATACACATTTCGTGTAAGCAATATATGTATATACACATTACTTATGCATTTCATAATACAATTTTTACACATTATTTATTCATGTTCATACATACATTTTTACAGATTACACACATCTATTTATATATGCATTTTTTACACAGTGCACACACACATTCATAAATGCATTTTTTACACATTGCATATACACATTCATATATGCATTTTTTACACAATGCACTTATACATTCATAAATGAATTTTTTACACATTACTAATGTTAAGCTTTCTTTCCAAAAAAAGCAATAATTTATCTCGAAGCAAATTTTGGAAAGATTAAAAAAAAATAGGAATACTGCTTCTCAATATAAAATATGGTTCATTATAATTTGTTAAAGTTTGATTGCACGGTTCTTGTATATCAAATGAATCCACTGAATTAAATTGCTCTGAAAATAAACCAAAAAAATAGGAATAGGAAAAAAATAGGAAAGAATATTTTTGTCCTAGTTAAAGAAATAGAACTGGGCCGATAAATCTAAGAGTATTTTCTGGTGTCCCAAAAATTACTGATGGATTTTGAGCATCAATTTTAAAACAGATACTGAATGCCATAAAAATGCATCATCTGCAGCCTTATACTTAGAAAATCGGGGAATTTTATCTTTAGTTAACATTGACACTTACAGGTGCCACTGCAACAAATTGTAACAAGTGCATGTATAATGATATACTTGTAATCGCACTTCTGTAAATAAGAATGCACCTCGTTGTTGCTGCAAATGAGAGTTACTTTGAAAACATCGTTATTCAATTTGTTTCAACTGCCCTTACAAAGTTTTTATAATAGTATTTATTTTTCAGTACCAATATCTGAGGGAAACTTAACAGAATTAAAAATTTGGTGGGAAAAAATTCCCTGATTTCCCAATCGAAAGGTAATAAACAATACATTTCTATCCTTTCCGTCTTCTTATTTATTGATTTTCAAAATCCTTCTATAACTTTTAGGACATCCTGTATATAAAACAATATTTTGAAAGCTCAATAAGCAGAATTCAAAGAATCAGTTGAAGGATGTCAAGTACTCTGATAACACTAAAACTATGGTAGGATAGGATGAATTGATTATGTGACAGTAACATGAAAAAACTTTGCTATATCTTTGCGAAAATGTATTTATTTAAAATATATGTTCTTTATTTAGAATTTATTAACATATTTATAATTTATATTCACTTTTTAAAGTAAATATTAAAAAAAATCTCTTCAAATAGAGCTATAACGTTTAGACAAAAAATAATTGTTTAAAATCTGGTATCTAAAATAAATGAACATTGTTGATAACAAATTTAAAATGTTTACTGCAATCAACATGTCATATCACCACCTGCCTTTTCTATTTTATTCATATTTCTCTGGTGTTTTCCTTTAAAATAGGCAGATGTTTTGCTATTATTGCTCTCAGTATGACAACACTTTTGAAGGAAACAGTTATGAATCAGGATTAGAAAGGTTTCAGACATAATAGACTAAAAAGAATATAGCTAGATATCTACTTAACTATATACATAAAACCAAAATTTAAACTGGCAGCTGTCGAAATATTTCTTTTAATAATACTAAAACTGCTTTAGAAGACATAAATGCATAATATTATTTCTTTTATATTAGTTTCAGTTCAATTGTTTCACATTTAATGCGCAGGAAAAAATATTACTAAGAAACTGACTTTGAAAAAAATTATAGAAAAAATTCTGTAACTCTGAGTAATGAAGCCGAGAAAAAAAATAATTAATATGTCCTGACTGTCACTGATTTGACTTAGGAAAAATTAGGAATCTATTTCGTATTCAGAAAGATTTTGAATAGTTATTTTCAATATAAAGAAATTTCCAAACCAGGAGAATAGGAATTCTAAAGCAAAAGCTCAGTAATAAAAGTTCTGAACAGCATTCAGAGTTTTAAAGAAGAATTAATAATTTATTTTTTTCTAAGATAATTATTTCACTGATTTGATTTAAGAAAACAACCAAGAAATCGGTATTACATTTAGAAAGATAAGAGATTATTTCTTCCTGAATAGATAAAGCAGTAAAAAATTTTAATTAAATGATGAAACTGTATTTAAATGAAATTTAATGATGAAAATGTCCTTTTTAATGATGAAACTGTCTATAAATTTAATAATTAAACTGTCCTGTTATTTGGAAGCAAAAAAAAATTGACCAGAAATTTTGAAATTTGACTTGAAATAAGGTTCAAATTTTAAATAAGATCATTCTGTTCACTTTTATAAAAACTGAAAAACCGCTCTTTTTTTAATATAAAATGTCATCGAATTAACCAACATGAAATCCTAACGTGAAAGTAAATAATATTCTAATTCTGTTTATCTTTCAAATTTTGAAATGTGAGGATTCCAAGAGGAAAAATATTCATCAATGTATAAGAAATAGGAAAAAATTAAGACCTAAATATTTTGAATGAATGATTTATTTTTATTTATAAATTACATTATAATATAACAATCTTTATTCTGTACGCAGGAACAATAGATGTACAGGCACTGCGGAGTTACAGCATTTATACAGTTTTTACAATGTATCACTAATTTATTTTTCGTATTTTGATATCAACAATTTAATAGCCTATAATTTTCAGAGCAAAGGTAGATAAAAAAACAGTGAGCTTCTTATAGTACATCATGGAAATTTCCTGAAAAAATATCTTTTAACTGACGTTAGTAGTAGTGATTTCCAGTTGATCCACTCTCGTATTAACAGAGCATAGAGGACATTATTTTTTACCACACGCTTTCTGAAGTAAGTGCTGTCTCGTATACAGCACCAGAGATATTAGAGGCCGTATTTTAAACATTTTCCTTGAGATTTAAATTTTGAAAATAAAGAAAATAATTAATAATAAATTATGATCACAACAAAAATTAATTAAAAATTTAATTTTTAATAAAAGTTAAAAATTAACAATTTAGTAGGTACAATTTCTAGATACAGCATCAAGTCAAAAAATATAATCATCATTTTTTTATAAATAATTAACTGAATTTATACAAAATTAATTAAATTGGGTAAATTTAAATTATTCTGGAACCCATCAGTGCACATAGTTATATAAGCTAACAACTTCCATAGTTATAATTCTCGAAACTCGACTGAACTTCAAGATAAGTTATTTTCAGTTTTTATTATTTGAATAATATAATAATATATTAAAATGCAATTTATTAAAATTATTTTACAAATTTACTAAGATAGTTAACCATCTTTAGAAAATATATTTTTTTCTTCTTTTTATACACTGGGGAAGAAAAACATTTAGCACCAGCATATATTTCTATGAGACATGTTTTAAGTTATTATAGAATTTGAAACAATGATAAATATTTTACTGCAAAAATTAAGTTATTGATTGTTGATTGCTTGACAATTAAGTTATTGTTGTTAAATTCGTTATTACTCAAACATTTTTGAGACAGACTGTAGAAATTGTTAAAAAAGTAGTCATGCATTAAAATTCAGTTGAATGAAAGATTTCAGATCAATTACAATGCATAATATTATGATAATTTTTTGTAATATGTTACAGTAAGATATTTTTTCAGACAACTTCGCATCTTAAATTTCTAAAGTAGCAGTGGACCTCAGAGTCTTCACAGTTTTGTACATATTAAAATTTTTTATGAAAATTTCTTTTTTAATTTACTTTTTTAATTGTATGTTGCTTAGTTAGGAATTAAAAAATTAAGAAATTTTGATTCCAAGATAAAATTTAAAATCATTAAATTCAATAAAATAAGTCGTCTATATATCTTAAAAAATGGACATGCTATTATAAAAATGAATAACATAAAAGAGGATAATTAAATTAAATTTAGCAGCAAGAAGAATTTTACGCAGGCACAAAACTAGAAAATAGATTACATTCAAATAAGGCATTTCTCAAATCATAATTCACTTTACGTATGGTTGAGCGAGGAATTTTCAGAATTTTATTACGCTTTTGTGTGACACATTTATATTTTAATTTTAAAAAAACATTTATTTATACACTTTCATGATAATGCAATTGTTTCTTACACAGTATGATTCCTTGAAAATGGATAAAATCTCACAAAAAACTTTTGTTACAAATCTTAACTATTCAGCATTGACTGAATCCATTGGTGTCAGATGTCTCCCTGCAGATTCAGCGAAGAAGTTTGGAGTTGGCGGGTCATGCCAGTTCAAATAGCATCCTCCATGCTTGTCCATGCTCCGAAATTGTATGGTATAAACATAGAGGCTGGCATCTAAGTTGGTCGTTCCAGGTTCAAAACCAGATTCTTCTCACTAGCAGCAATGTAATTGGATCTGGTGCATGTTAAATACATCCGTGCTAAAATCCTCCTCACTGGTTTTGTTCGAAAGTTTACAGAAAAGTTGAGGTGCCACCTCAGGTTACATTCGCATAATCAGACCACGATCCAAAAGTGCATGGCCTGATAATGCGAACCTTACCTAAGATGGCCGGTCCAAAGATTGCCCTTTTCAGGTTCGAAATCCTATTACACTGAAAAAATCGCTGTGTAAAAGTCTCAGAGATTCATTCCATGTTTACTGACAAAGTAAAATCAATTTGGAAGATTCCTCCTGAACACGATTGGTACGCCACAGAGCGCCCTGGTTTATCTTTGCAGAACGCCAGCTCAAGACTTGCCCGATTTTCCTTAGCTAGGCTAAGGTCTGGCCACATTAGAAGTCTGGTCTTCGACGGTCCTAATAGGACCTTTTATACTTGCCCTTGCTTGGCTATGGCCTCTCCCTCTCATATTATTTCTTGTATTATTTCTTGCCTCTGTGAGGCAACTGTCGGATGAGAGTGAGAGTGTTTTTGACCTTTTGGTGCGACACGATGTTCTGAACTTGGTTTAGAGGTCAGCAACAACAACAACAGAATCGCCATGTAACCGGTTTGATGCATGTTAACCATGTACCTGATTGTCTCTATTTATCTCTGGTTACTATATTTTAATTAATTACTATCCCGAGAAAACACGGGCGAAGCAGAATTTGTCAGTATGCTTTATTTAATCACGGTTTTATTCAACTTGGAATAAATGAAAGGAAATATTCAGCTTTGATTGTCAACTAGCCGAGTTTTGGTGGTTTCGTGGCTCTTTTGGTGGGATTGGTCACGTGTTTTCCCAATTGTATAGTATACTTCGGCTTGTGCATTAGTAATGTACAAAGAAGTGTGACGCTAGCTTCATAAGCCAGATAACATCTACGATACCGAAGTCGACTTTTGTATTATGGTCAAGTTACTCGGCTACTGGACCTAACGTCGCAGGTTCGTATCATGACCTTCAATCGGTATATTGGTGACGCTGGCAACACAACCTCCTGCAACAGTCGTGGCGCCATCTACCCGCAGCAAAAACAAAAGAAGTCGTCAAACTCGCTTGATGCAAGCAAACAAAGCCACCAACCCCACTTCACGCAAACGAAGCAAAGTCGTCAGACTCATTTGACGCAAACAAAGCAAAATTGTCAGACTCACTTGACACAAGCAAGAAGCAACTCGACATAACGCTTGGGGCTATAAAGAAATAGTTCGTCCCTCCACCGTCTCACTAGTGGTGGAGTACTGTGGCACTACCTTCATGAGCCAGATAACATTTACGATACCGAAGTTGACTTTTGTATTATGGTCATGTTACTCGGCTACTGACCCTAGCGTCTCAGGCTCGTTTTGTGACCTTCAATCGGTACAGAAGGATAGTTCCGTTGAAAGTAAATAAAATAATGGCAATGATACAAGATAACGAAATCTATGAATTTTCAGATAGTGATTATGAAGAGGTGAGCATTGAAAATAGTGGAAGGGATTCTTCTGTATGTAGCCTTAGTAAAGGCAATAGTTCAAATGGTTCGGAGTCGGACGATTTGCAGGCAACTCCTCAGTGATGTGCAATTCAAAAAATGAGGTTGCCTCCTGCTCGTTTTACTTTTACTGGCAACGCAGATATAAATCTCAATATTGATATCCATAATGTTTTGGAATTTTTCTATAAATAGTTCAATAATGAATTGATCGGCTAGATATCAGTGTACAGAATGTCAAGTATCACTTTGTGTTGTCCTTTGTTTCAAAAACTATCATACTAAGACAAATATTTCACTTTTTTTCATTTGCCCAACTCGGGATAGTACGCTAATACGAAAACCAAGTGCTTTTACACCTGTAAAAAATTAAAATTTTAGCTTAAAACCTACATTTATTGTTTTGCTTCATTTCCTAGTATTTAATAATAAAATAAAAAAATGTGATATTTTTTGCTTTTTTTTTCAAAAAAATTTGTAAAGAATAGTCCAAATGCCTCCCTCTGGTGCAGGGAAAAATTTATAGAGTGGTGTAAGATCTAAGATATAAATCTCGTCTTCGGATAAATGTCAAATTGCACAAAATGGCTTCAAATACATCAAAAATATTTAAATTTAATATCTCTAAAAAAAGGTTTCAAATTCAATTGGTCCAGTTTTACACCTCTTAAAAATTAAAAAATCTTTTTTATATTAATTGTTTGTTTTAAAAAATTGTGACGCCTTTTAAACTACATCACTTAATTTTGAATGGGCTGTGATGGCCTGATTGTAAAATTCCGTCTTTGTCACCTGAGGGTTCCAGATTCGAAATCCGATCCCACTAAAGAACCACTATGTAAGCGTGTCTGGTGGATTTTAAACCCGTCAAACGCCTCTCTCAGTTCTGCGAAGAAGCTTGGAGAGGGTGGGTTACTAGCTCAAACTGCGTTCTCCTTTCTGACCATGGTTCAAATTTACAAGGTCAGATAAAGAGAACGTTATCTGAACTGATCATCATGATCAAGTTCGAAATGCGATTCCACCCAAGAGCAATCGGATCTGATTGATGTTAAGTTCTTCTGAACCAAATGCCTCTCTACAGGTCCTGCACAATTTTTTGATGATGGGGTAAAGCGCCAGCTGAGATCGCATACCCATTTCCGGAGCGTGAGTCAAAATCACAAGCCCAGACAATGAGGATGTTACCTAAGCTGGTAGTTCCCGGTTCTAATAGTCATGTTGATTGTGGTGTTTTTTTTTAATCTGGCATAGAGGCAGCGCGTCTTCCCATAGTGCTTTCCGGGACCAAGTCCCAGTTCGGACAGGATTGTTCTTCTATGTTCTATCTATAAGGTGTGTGAATGTGCCCCCCCCCCCCCAGTAAAAAGGGGATGTGCGACTGTGACGAGTGTGCGGCTAAATCGTACTCTTGGCCCTACTTGCCACTACTTCGGAACAAGAGGTGCTCCTTTCGGCTTAAAACTCGCTGATGCCTCGGCGAAGCTTCTTTATGGCAAGTGCCACTAATAACAGCAACAACAACAGTTTTCTCACACCATTCTGTTTTGACTGCTGAACTTGTTTCAATAATATACGCCCTTCAAGTGATTTCTACTTCTTATACAAACACTTTTTGCATCTTTGCAAGACGGCAATGCTTTGGAATATCTCTTCGATTTCAGTTATCTGATGAATACGGTTGCTTTGGAAATCCTGATGTTTCTTCAATTCCTTGAAAATAGAGGGTTCAAAATTTAATTTTGCTGGGATTCAAAGAATGTCGAAATAACTGGAAATGAAATGGCTGATGCTGCAGCAAAACCGTAAGACTCTTTTCATCAACGCACTTGCGCATGAAGATTCAAAGACATGTTTTGCTCGGCACATTCGCATTTTGTGGCCGCAATCCTGGGAGCAGCAATTTTCCAATAAGTTGCATTCTCCCCAACCAATGATTCATTTATAGCCTACCTCCCCAGTACGTGGACTCGATGTAAAATTAGCCAATGATTCTCTTATGACCTACTATCCCAGTGTGTGGATTCTATGTAAAATTAACCATTGATTCGTTTATTTCCTGCCATCCAAGTGCGTGGATTCGTTGTAAAACTAACTCGGCTCCGCATTGGTCATATCCGTTTCAGCCATAAATACTTTTCCAACCATGTACAACAAGCTGTACAGTTTTAAGCGTACATCATGTTTTGATTTATTGCCTTGTCTTTAATTACTATCGGTTACGCTTTTTTAATACATGGTAATAATTTTAATCCATAGACATGCGTGAGCTAATGAGCGTCAGTCCTCATCCTAATATTTAAAAAATTTTACAAATTATTGGTTTGGGGAATTTTAATGAGGTTTTTTTTATCCGTTTCAAAAAGAGTTTTCATATCTCGGTAATTAAGGCACTTTCACTTTTATTTTTTGAATGTTTTTAAAGTACCTTTCATTGCATTTACTTATTTGGGGAGATTTTACTTTTACATGGTTTAGAGAACCTTTTAATATCTATGAATTTCATTTTTACCGTTTGATTGGCGCAGTATGACCAGATTTGGTTTTCGTACCAAAAAACTTAACCAACCAACCAATAAAACTGGTACGTAATTCAATTCCGCCATGAATCAGATCTGGTGCACGGTAAATACGTCGGTGCCAAATGCCTCCCTGCTGGTTGGGTAAAGAAATTTGGGAAAGGGATGCGAGCTAAGATATAAACCTCATTTATTGACATAAATGTCTTCAAATTCCTTACACATTATTTAAAAGATATTAAAATTTGATATTTCTTAAACCAAAAGTTTTCAAATTCAAAACATTCCATTTTTTATCCTTAAAATTCAAAGAATCTTTTTAATGACACCAATTAAATTCTTACTTCCTTTTTTCTGAATTTTTACATAGTTTAAGCAGTTTTACATAACATCAGCTGCAATCATCTGCTGACAAACTTTCGGTTTTGGAACCAGAAAGAACCAGATTCTAAACCAAACTCCACTGAAGAACTTTGTGTGATCAGTTAGGATGCATGTGAAATCCGTCGGTGCCAAATACCTCCCGGTTGGTGCGGCGCGGAAGTTTATGCCAGCTCAGATATAGACCTCACCATCTGACATCGGTTCAATATTACGGGGTCAGATGAAGAGGGCGATATCTGAGCTGATTGTTCCAAATTAGTCATTCCGGATTTGAAATCCGATTCCACCGAAGCGCCTCATGTAAGGGGATCTGGCACATGTTAGATCTTTTGATGCTAAATGCGTCCTTGATAGTGTGGCATGGAAATTTGGAAAGAAGTGTGAAAGCTCAGATATTGTCTTCGCTATTTGGTTAAGGTCTCAAAATTATTCAGTCAAATGATGAGTACGATATATAAGCTGGTCTTTACAAAAAGCCATAGTGTTGCTTCATAACGTTAATATAATTGAACTAAAATAATAATGATTCAATTGGTGTGGATTTAAATACACTTACCTTCTGGTAGCAGATATGCCACCAGCAGAAGCGAAGCCATCTTGTTGATTTTGGAGCAAGGTTCCATTGGTTATACAAGGTCATGCGTCCCACTATTAATGTTTGAACGATGAATTAACACATTTTCTACATTTTGATATTTTGCAACATTCCTGACTCTGTTTCTCCAAGCTCAATATTACTTCATCTTTTTCTGAAAACAAAAATACATATTATATTTAGCGTGAAATATAATTTCTAAATTGGAACTATATTTTATATCATACAAAAATGGAATGCATTAATACATTTTTAAATAACATTTTTGTGAAATATAAATAAAACAAAAAATATTATTATTTGTTAACTTCCAAATCAGATTAAGTGTAATTCTGTATTGTCTTTTTCTTAAAAAAAATAAAATAATTTATTAAAATTACTTCAAATTTTTAGATTTCTTAATTCGACCAGGCACCTTTAAAAGGGCTTTTTGCATTTTTCAACTTAGCAATTTGAAATTTTATAGGCATTAAGAGTAACACTACAGGAGATTACCCACAAAATTTAAAGCATTATATTAATTTATTTTTGAGTTAGGGGGGTTAATATAATACAATATTAGCGATAAATAACTTTAATGGAAAATGTTCCAGGCGCTCCAAATTTGTTCGAAAGCACTCCAATTTTTATTATCACTTACTCTAACCCTTTTGAAACAGAAATTGGGATTAATCTTGAAGTTTGAGTGCGAAATAACAAAATTGACCATTGTAATAACTCAAAACTACTTAAAGTTTTTTTTTTTTAAAAATCAGTAGTTTTAACCACTTCACATACGATTTAACTTTCTAATTAGATAACTCATCCAATTTTAGTAATTTATTGTTAATTTGATTTTTTAGAATAATGTATGGAGCATTTAGGATACCAAATCGTTTCATATTGATTTTTTCGTGTTTAAATACTTAATTCTGTGGCTTAATTGCAGACTTGAAAATAAAAATTCAGTAATTCGATGCGCGTGTCAGACACGTCATTGTATGCGAAGTGGTTAAGTTATTATATAGGTTAGTTTTTAAATTTCGAACTCAAACTTCAAGATTAATCCCAACTTCTGTTTCAAAAGGGTTAGAGTAAGTAATGATAAAAATTGGAGTGCTTCCGAACAAATATGGAGCGCCTGGAACATTTTCCATTAACGTTATTTATCGCTAATATTGTATTATATTAACCCTCTAACTCAAAAATAAATTAATATAATGCTTTAAAATTTTGTATGTCATCTCCTGTAGTGTTACGGTTAATGCCCTGTAAAATTTCAAATTGCTAAGGTGAAAATTGCAAAAAGTCCTTTTAAAGGCTCCTGGTCACCTTAAAAGCTTTTAAAAATCTTCTCTAAATATATATTGAATAAAATTATGATAAATTTTATTTTTATAAAATAAAGGAAATTTTATTCATTCTAAAATAAAATTTTCATGAGCGATCAGTGCTGATATGAAACGCTCATACGAATAGCAATTTTGTAACAAAAGTAATTTATCTTAAAAATCGTAATTTTTTTCTGAAGTTTCTTTTTAGTTTTCAATTATTGAATATGCAAATACATTGGCAAAATTTATAACTTCAGTTTAACATAAGTAATAATATTTATCATCAGCTATAATAGCAAGTATAAAAAAATATTTTTATTTTGAAGATAAATTTTTTAAAACAGCAATGCATAAGTTTATAACACATGAGAAGACAACAATGTTTTTAATTCCAAAATGGCATAAAAACAAATGCCAAATGGCATAATACAACAAATATATCGCCATACAAACATAACAATTAGAAAATTAGAAAATTATTTTATGATTCAACTAACATGGTGTTTTTTAACCCTTTCACTACTGCTCCGGCCCATCCGGCAGTGAAATTCTATGCTGGTATGTTGTTTTCTATTCCAAATGAGGAGTGCAGGATGTAAAATGAGGACATCCTTAGTAATAACTCGTTTTACACCCCTCGTTTGAAACAAAACGATTTCCCAGGATAGAATTTGTGTAGCTGTTGGACCAAATCGGCTGTGAAAGTGTTAAAAACTGCAATTCGTAGTCTCAAGAGGGAAATTTTTTAAAAAAAAATCCCCGAAATATTCTGAGATACAGAATTGATTGATCGTTTTGGGTAACTGATTTCACTTTAGTTGCCGAATGAAATGCTAACAAACTAAGACTAGTTTTAAAGCAAAGTATTTGAGGAACTTTTTCGATCAACACATTTTCTTTAATTTAGAAAGAAGTCAAATTTTATCATACTTATAACCTGTAATTGGTTATTGGGATTATATCACCTAAATCTTTCAAAAAATCCCTTAATTATCGGAAAATGTCGCTATGCCCCTTAACATTTTTTATGGGATTTTTCAACACTTATTAATAAAACCAAAAAGTGAAATGACAAACATATTGTTACTATGATAGTGGTGAATACTAACCATATTGTGTATAAGGAAGTGTTAAATATTAAGCGCATTATGTATATGATAGCTTTAAATAAATAGGTATTAATAGAATTTGATTGATCTTTTAATCTGCTTTATACTTGTTATTTATTCATATCAAGTTATCCTATTATTATTGTACATATCAAGTTTCCTCGAGCTATTATATATATACGACTAAGAGAACATTTCATTATTTTTGGTATTTCGGTTTTTTAGAAAAAAAAAATCTACCTAAATTTTTTTTAGAAAAAAATTAAATGAATGTTCAAAATAATAGGAAATGGTGCCTCATTCATAATTTTTTTTATCTTTATATCTTTAATATTCAGTTACTCCCAAAAGCATATATATATATGCTTCCTTTTTGGTCTCTTTCCATAAGCTCTTTCATGGGCAATGGGAAGATTACATCCCTAGCCAGTATGGGAAATCATTTATTAAAGAGGGTTCTCAACTACAGACGATTTAGGAAATGTTGCACACAGGGACAAGAAAAGAGGACGTACTACATGTATAACTACGGACATATTACTTGTTGTTGTTGTTACTTATGGCACTTGCCATGGACAAGCCTTTGCTGATACAGCAGCAGATTTAAGTCGAAAGGAGCGTTTCTTGTTTTTGAAATACCGCCAACTAGGGCCAAGGGTACGACTTAGCTACACGCTTTTACAGGGGGACAGTCTCACATCTAACAGATACACACAGAAGAACAACCATGCCCGAACCGGGACTCCCAGAACACGAAGAAGATGCGTTACCTCTGTACCAGAAAGCCGGTACATGTGTACTGAATGTGATATACTTTTGTATACTGTAACATGGTTCTCATCTTTTCATGGCAAAAACTCATCATTCAGTTTAATTTCCTTAATAATTGCATTTGGTTCTATAGGAAGTATATTTCTCACCCCTGAAACTTAAGTGTAAACATAAAGTTCATGAAAATAAAATAAATTTCCTTAAATACTATTTTTAATTATTAATAAATTTTAAAGAATGAAAAAGAATGAAAGAAGAGAAATAAATGGCCGATTTAAGGGTTTAACCCGTTAACCTCCAGAACCCTATTTCTAAGACAAATATATTTCACTTCCGCGGCTAGATCGAATATATTCCATAGCTTTTTTTATTTTTTTTATTTGTCTTTGAAGGTAAAATGCTTTCTCCAACTGCCAAACAATTTTCAAATAGCACTTGCCAATCATTACCCAAGTTTTTAAGTCAAATTGTCATCATTTTGATTTTTTTATTGATTTATTTTCGAAGTAATATTTAAAAAAAAATTCGAAAATGTTATTTGATATTTTTCTGTACTTTGGGATTTTTTACTATTTATCTATAAAATTTTGTTGAATAGTTTTCAATAAATGTTTCGATTTTTTTTATATTTTTAAAATTTATTTTATTTTATAGGTATCTTAATCTTGGTATTTTTAACATAAATTATTGAACATTTATTGAAATATTTCTTTTAAATTTATTTGAGGTTTTAACTGGTGTTTGTTGCCAATAGATTCAGGTATGAGTATATTCTAGCTCAGAATTTAAGGTTAATACTGAAAACAAATACCAGAAATATATTTTCTTCATAATTTCTCATCAATAACAATAAATACAAAAATAGATTTTGTCCCCTTTTAATTCAATATAAGAATATTTACATTCATCAGGATTCAAAAGCTTCATTTATGAATATAGTTTTATAATATAAAGATATAAATTGTGGATTCTTATTTATGGTACAAAATTTTATGAGTCCGAGAACTTTTGATATGCAGTATTTATGCTTAGCTCACTATCATTATATGGTTGATTTCCCATTATAATTCCCCATCTCTTTTAATTCATTAATTCCAAACTTAAAGCATAGGTTTCAATATATTTTTAACAAATTCTATTGAAAATACCTAAATAAAAGCAACCGTAAAATAAAACTAAATTCTGAAAAAAACTGGAAAAGGAGTAATTTTTCAATATTATTTTAGAAAAATTATCAAAAACCGGCAAAAAGACTTTATAAAAATATTTTTGTGCATAAATATTTTTTAAAAAATTGAAGGAAGTATGATATTTAAAAAAATGAAAATTATTTACGATTTTTTATTGCTTCGAAAATAAATCAAAACAAGGAAAAGTTTTTCAATGGTGTCAGTTTGACTTCAAAATCTGACTAATGATCTCGGTTATATTTTGCGGTTAAAAATTGCTTAGGAACTTACTAAAATATATCGAGTTTTTAGAAAAAAAAGAAGTAAAAGATTAATGAAATGTGTTCAGTTTATCCTCTGTCGTGAGATGTAACTCCCATGTTAATAAAACACTGGCTTTCAACTCGTTTCAGGGTAAACAATACAGTGTCGATATATATGAACAATAGAAAAAATTGTTTACTGCAATGTAAAATAAAGGTAATTTTAAAATAATATGTAATTTCGAAAAAAAATTGAGAAATACTTTTTAAATATTTTTCTAGAAAAGTCTTTTAAAAACATTTATGTACGTTAAATTTTTTAAACAATTTAATAAAATGTAATACATAAAATTAAGATTATTTTCGAATTCGTTCTGTTAGATAGAAAATAAATCAAAGCAAGGAAGAATTTTAAACGATGATATTTTCACTTCAAAAGCTACCTTATGATCTCAGAGATATTTTGCTGCCGAAAATTGTTTAGGAGTTTGTAAAAGCATATCCAGTTCTTTGAAAAAGTAAAACAGTTGTAATAAAGTGTGTTCGGTTTGGTAATGGTTGTGAAATGTGGCTAACCCATTACGCTGAACTTTAACTCGTTTCATCAGTGTAAATAAAATAACATCGAAAATTAGATCTTTTACTAGATCTTTTTAAATAAAATGTAGTGTAATTTTCAACTGTGACAAAGTTTTCAATCTGTTTTTTTTCGGTGATGCTTAATGATATCAATATTTGGAATCGTAAAACTAGGCTATTTTTTTGCAAGATATTGATTTCGGAATTTTGTATTTAAATAAAGAAAAAGTTGGCTATCACTTTGGTGTTGTAGCAACCATCCTTGTATTGATGCCAACCAGATATACTGTAAACTGCTTATAAAATTAAAAGTAGGAGAGTTGAAGAATGTAATAGGTATTCGAATGAAAATTTTAGACCTCTCAAAACTGTTGCAAGGGTCCTCAAATACTTATACTTATAAAATTCACATAGTTTTCAAGAATATTCTTAATTCTAAGTCATGAGTGAACATTGGAGAGAATCATCGGATATTGAATTTTAAAGAAGAAAAAAAGAGTTGATAGAAAAAATTAAAATTGGGATAAGTGTGGAATGAAAATTTTATGCCTTGCAAGGGTTCACAAACATGCTTATAAAATTCGTACAGTTTTCGAAGGTGCATTTAATTCCATATCCAAGGTAAGGATTTATCAAGGTATGGTCTGTCTTCTCTACAACGGATTTCCTATTTCAGTCATGAGTGAATATTAGAGTGTCATCGAATACAGAAGAAAAATGGATTTGGTAGAAAGAATTACAAATGAGATAAGTGAAGAATGCGAAATGTATGCGAATGAAAGTTTTATGTCTCACGGAGTTGCAAAGGTTCACAAATATAAAATTCGTATAGTTTTCGAAGGTGCATTTAATTCCATATCCGAGGTAAGGATTTATTACGGTATGGTCTGTCTTCTCTACAACGGATTTCCTATTTCAGTCATGAGTGAATATTAGAGTGTCATCGAATACAGAAGAAAAAAGGATTTGGTAGAAAGAATTACAAATGAGATAAGTGAAGAATGTGAAATGTATGCGAATGAAATTTTTATGCCTCACGGAGTTGCAAAGGTTCACAAATATACTTATAAAATTCGCATAGATTTCGAAGATGCATTTAATCCCATATACGAGGTACGGATTCACGAAGGTATGGTTTGTCTCCTTTACAACAGATTTGCTAGCCCAGTCATGAGTGAACGTTAGAGAGTCATCGGATACAGAAGAAAAAAAGGAGTTGATAGAAAGAATTAACAGTGGAATAAGTGAAGAATATGATATGTATGCGAATGAAAAATTAATACCTTACGAATCTGTTGAAAGGGTCCAGAAAAATACTTATGAAATTCATATTTGAAATCAGTATACCAAATAATACAGAAGTCATTTATTAAATTGGAAGCACTTTTTCATGACTCAAACTTAGTAGACCTGGGAAATTTATGCTTAAAAAACTCTTTTTCATTTCCTAGTTTTTTAATCATTCTGAATTTATTAAAGAAAATTTGACCATTTTAAATAACAATTTTTTATATGAATTTATGTAACCGGACGTTTTCTTTCAAATGCTATAAAAATTTCATCTTTAATATAACGTTAAGAAACGCCATATATTATCTGCAAAATATTTCGGTGAATATAACGTACTGTTATGCATAACTGCCTTTCAGAATTCAAACTGCTGAGTACGTAAAAGTGCATGAAAATTATCGTTCGCGAAACTAATATCTATATAACATACCAGGAAAATTAAATTCCAAGGCGCAATTTATGGTTCTTTCACTTTCACGGGATCCAGTCAAATTAGAATTTAATATCTAAGTAATTAATTCCTCTTTTGTACATTCTCTAGTCTTAAATATATCTCAGATATATATCTTAAACTTAATATATTTAAGTATAGTCGCATTCAAAAGCCTCTCTTTCGTTTATCTTCTTTCTAGGAAATAATAATCAGCTGCAACTATAACCTTCGAAAAATTACTTTCCAAGTTAGGGTTAAATGCTTCTTTTAACCGATGAATAACACTCTTTAATTTAAAAAACAGAAATTTCGAAAAGCTTACTCTAACAGTTTTGGAGGAAAAAAAATCCGTCTACAATTTAGTAGATAATTTATTAATCAATGTCAATTACTATCTGTGTCACAATAAAGACTACGCTGCGTTCAAGGTCACTTAACCTTGAAGCTCCCTTTCATTTTCAGACACAATTACCTCATTTAATACTTTGTTATTCATTCATAATTTTTTCATCGATAAAAGTTCTTTCGTTTCTATTTTCACGCACTTAATTACAGTTATTTCTGTAGATGAATAATAGATGGCAGCATGATTATTATTTTTTTCTCTGCTATTTGTGGCTCCATCTGCTTCAAACTATGTTAATCACAACAAATGATCTCTTGGATTATCTCGATTAATAAATAATTATTCTTTCTTTCTTCCTTCCTTTTTTACCAAAAGAACGATTCGCAGTGTAATAAAACCGATGAATCTTCTTTTTAAAAATAATACGGAATTAGCTGAAACTTAAGTAAGATTAAAGAATGTAATTGTAGCATTATTCCTCGTATTTTTCTAAACGCCGAATTAAAATTATTCGTTCGTATTTGAATTTTCTTTTTGTCTTTTTTTTATCTTTTCCATTGACAACCGTCAATCATAGCTATGTATCTTATTTTTCAGATTTGATCTTTAGAAAATATATGTAAATATTTATTTAATGAAGAAGATTCCAATTGTATGTAAATATTATTTAAAGTTAGATATTGAAAATATATATAGATAGATATTGCACAGGCCAATTTACTTTTTGAATTCCATTGTCTGTATTTTTTCTTGATAAGTGGATTGATTTTAAAATCAAATGCAAGTGGTCTCCATCACACTTTCTCGTGTACTCTCAAATAAATTTGTCATGCCAAAGAATTTACTGTCTTTCAATAATTATGTAATATTAACTTTTGGCCTCAATTTAACATCTTTACTGATTCTATCGTGTGATTCTTGGCTTGTGTGTGTGTGTGTGTGTGTCTGTGTGTGTGTGTGTCTGTGTGTGTGTGTGTGTCTGTGTCTGTGTGTGTCTGTGTGTGTGTGTGTCTGTGTGTGTGTGTCCACTTACAGGGATTAATCTCCAAAAAAACTAGCCAAGAATCCACGTAAAAGTTTAACCAATAAATGTGTCTAAATTTTTGTTTAGACACGTTTTTCTCAAACAAACAAAAATTTGTACTTTCCCATACCAAAAAATAGCCCTTTCCTCTATCCCTGTCATAAAGTCCCATAACAAATTTGATATGTTTAGACCATTCTGTTTTTAAATTATTGCATTTATATGTTTCTGAAAGCACAGACTGATAAACAGTCAACCCATGGGTAGTTTTAGCCCAAAATTTGATAGGTGTCTAGACTATGGATGTTAAATCTGTGTATGGGTTCTGTAAATCTGTTTAGAATCTTATCCCTCTAGCTCTCTCCATTTTGTAGTTATTGCATTATCTTATATTCGAACAGCCAGGCAAACGGACTTCTTTTCAACAAATTTTACTCAAAATTTGAAAAAAATCTACAAATTTCATGTCAAGACCGTACACCAAATTTCAACCATCTAGCTCAGGGCATTTTTGAGTTATCTTTGCCACAGATCTTTTTCGAACTCAGAGAGGTCTAAAACGTGGAAATGTGTCAGATTCTCGAGTTCGAATTTTTTGATGATTACTATAATCATCATTAATTAAATATTTTTCTCTCCTACTTTTAGCTTATATTAACTTCTAGCTATTTGGGTTACATTCTCCGTGTTTTTTAGAATACTATGGGCAAAAATAGTCATTTTACGAATATATAATCCAGATTTAAATGGTACTTTTAAGTACTGTCAGTGAATAAAGTTAAGGCTTAAGAAGGAAACTAAAAGATGTAAAAATAGAATTCTTACCATATAATAGCAGCTTCGCATGTAATGGCTTTCAATGGAGACACGAATTTATTTCTCATAATTTCATTTTCAACCTCGGAAAAATTTTATACAGTAAAAGTGGAAATACTTCAAATCAGAAATTTTGAAGAAAAAAGGAAATACTACAAATCAGAAATTTTGAAGAAAAAATGGAAATACTTCAAATCAGAAATTTTGAAGTAGTTTGCTTTAAATAAAGTCATCCAATTTTATTAATAATCTAAGCAAAATGCAAATTATCATATGCAAATTCAGAAAATTCTCTAATATAATTTTATTTGATTAATTATTGGAGCAGGAGATGAGGCAGATAGGCAAAAGTGTTCAGTCTTTTTAACTTTCCAAATTGTATAAAAGTTTATCTGAAGGCAAATTACAAGAGAATTCATCGCATTTACTTTACTCGCAACTTCATTAGCTCAAGAATCTGAGCACCATGTTTATACAGCTTCTAATAAATACACAGCTGGTTTCAAAAGTTCTCATATAAAAAGAAGTCGTCGTACTAATTTTTTGTTCTCTAATAACATGTATAATTAGAGGGTAAAATATTTTTCTTGTACAAAAGTTGATTTGATAATATGTTATTGAAAGACTCATAGCTGCACTTGAAGTTCTCATACAACTTCGAAAGATTCTTTTAAATAACAACCAAAACTGTGTTCAATTATTTCAATGATTTTTAATATCTATTCATAACGGATATGAAAGAATACATTTCATATTTCAGGTAAAAAATATGAAATATTAGTGTATGTAACTTCATATTACCTGTTTACACTTTACCTGCTAATGTATGCAATTTCCTATTACATACATTAGTATGTAATTTCATATTACATACCTTAGCAGGTAAAGTGTTTGCATTGCAATCAAAATAAAGTACAATGTAAAGACATGGGCTAAATATTTTTTAGCTTCTCGTATACAAAATGAGTACACGAGATACAAAATATGTGCCGTACACTCCCGACTATCCGGCCTAATATATATAATGCCTTTTGCTATCCGGCCCAAGCCAAATAACAAAAAATCCAGAAAGATCAGAGTTCTAGGAACTCATTTTTTTCCCTCACTGATACCAGAAGACAAAATTTTTATTCCAAAAATTCACTGTTATAACACGCATTTTCTTACTTCTTATTGTCCTTTTCTAATTGACTTTTAAGCCCTCCATTTATCTGAAACCTTGTAGAATATGAAAGCTACCGTGGTCCGGTGAATCATGACAGTAATATGTCAAATTAAAATAGAAGGTTCTATACTCGCAGATTATATATGTTTATATACTGCACACCATGTTTCAAGAATTTATTTGAGACAAAGAAAGTTGAGGGGTATAAACTGTTGACATTTTAATGCAAATTCTGTAATGCCTAACCTAAATGTATTAAGCAATAACAATGCTGTCAAATATTACCGGACTTATGGAGAGGATAAGGTACACTTTACCAATAAGAAAACATCATTGAACGACACCGTTACGATGGCGCAGGATTGCTCGTTTGGGGAGGAATTATTCTGGGTTCCAGAACTGGCCTGCATGTTCCAATTGGAACCGTGACAGGTCAAATCTATCGGGATGTCATTCTGGAACAACATGTAAGTTTGTTTCGGGGAACCATGAGTGCAGAATTCGTGTTTATGGATGACAGCGCCAGTCCTCACCATGGAAACATCGTAAACGATTGCCTTCGATCACAGGATATCACCCGTAGGGACTGGCCAGTATTCTCACCGGCCTTGAACCCAGTAGAGCATGTGTGGCACATGCTTGGACGACGAGTTGCAACCCGTCAACCACCTCCTACACGTCTACTGTAACTTCGGAGAGCATTGCTTGATGAGTGGGGCAATATTTCCCCAAATCTGATAGATAATTTAATACTTAGCATGTCTTGGCAAAGTACGGACTGTATTGCATCATCTGGAAAAATACTATTTATTAACCGTTATACCAACCATGTAATATTGGTTTTTGTAAATAGTTTTTTTTTTGTAATTTGCTCCATGGAGCAAATAATGGCGCTTTTTATTAATGATATCAAACATATAGCATCCTTTTTGCTCTTTACGTTTTGTTTAATAAATAGGCTTTACAGATAAGTCATATTTTAATGCTTCTGGCTCTTTCTTTTCCTGAACTTGCATTATTTTTAACTTATGGAAATGAGTTTATATTATTATACTGTATATATATAAATATGAATAAAACTTCTAATTGATGCATCTCTTTTCTACGTATGATTTTTGTAAAACCGATGTCAACTGTTATCACCGTTATTTGTCTTTCTATTTACTAGATTCTATATTATTATTTTTCTTATACTACACCGAAAAATATTTGCGAAGATAACTACTAATTTCAACGCAAGATTTAACATTTCAAACGAAAACATGCGTACAAGATTTGAGTTAAACATTTCTATTCAATCACTAATCCCTCCTTCTATTAAATGCGATTCAAATACTAAAATAAGACAAATTCTGAGGGCTAACGGGCCAATTGAAAGTTTTGAAGGACGTCTGAAGGAACGGTAAATAAATTATTTAAAAATAACAGGGTTGATTTAATGGTCGTTGATTTTGAAAAGAACCGTCTGGGATCAATGAATGAGGCTGTAATCATCTGTCTGGTTGTGGAAACAGAGATAAACATTTATGTAAGTACTTTAATTAATTCATAAATGAGATCAACAACAAGACGTTCTTTTATTAACAGATATATAAATTATTTATATATTTTAAGGTTTTTAAATACTCTTTAAAAAAACCAATTAGACTTAAAAATATTATTATATATAAAGCAAAAGGAAGAAAAATGTATTTGTTTTTAACTGAAATTAAAATTAAGTCAATAATTCTGAATTATTCCAGAATAAAAAAAATCGACAAGTTTTAATCCTTCAACCATTCTTTGACCCCTTTATGTAACGTTTAAAGGATAATTTTGATGTCCTTATACCCTTACAACTATCTTAGAAGAAAAAATTATTGCATTTGATACAACGATAGCTGCCGAACCCAATCCAAATTTCTAATGTTAAGTTTACGGACAGAAATTTGATACCTTTTCAACAGTGTTGTCAAACATTTTACGTTCGCTTTAACAAATATATAAGTTAATCTACAAAGTTAATGTAATAATGTGAACTGAGCCTTATTTCTAATAAATGCATTCTGTTAAGTTTTTTAAAAATAAAACTTAAAAGAAAAGTAAAATAAACTTTCACTAAACAAACCTTACAATTTTTATCAAACGTTAAAGTATTTTTAATCATAAAATTCTTGTTTTCCGAATTCTCCGCATAGAAACAAATGTTTAGTTTATAATTGAAGGAAAAATCTGATACTTTTTTTCAACTTTTAAAAAGCCATATTATTGAAAAAATACAGGAAAATCATTTGCTTGAAAGAGAATGCCAGGAATGTACACTTACAGTGTGACCGAATTGGACGACACGTTAAGGTGGTGCAGCATTGCTCGTTTCGGGGGGAATTATTTTCGGTTCCAGAACTGACTTGCATGTTCAGACTGGAACCATGACAGGCCAAATCTATCGGGAGGTCTTTCTGGGACAACATGTCCGTTTGTTTTGGGACGCGATGGAAGCAGAATTCATGTTTATGGGTGACAGCACCAGTACTCACCATGAAAACATCGTAAACGATTGCCTTCGATCACAGGATATCACCCGTATTGACTGGCCAGCATTCTCACTGGACTTGAATCCAGATCAGCATATGTGGGACAAGCTTGGACGACTAGTTGCAGCCTGTCAACCACCTCTACAAATCTACCGAAGCATCGGAGAGCATTTCTTGATCAGTGATGTAATATTTTCACAAATCTGATCGATAATTTGATACTCAGCATGATTAGTCGTTGTACGGACTGTACTGCATCGTCTGGGAGATACTATGTATTAACCATCATACTAATCATGTAATATTGGTTTTTGAAATAGCGGGGTGTTTTTTTTTAACCAAGCAAAAAATCAGAATTTTAATTTATGATATCAAACATATAGCATTTTTTTGTTCTTTACCTATTGTTTAATAAATTGGCTTTACAGATAAGTCACATTTGCTTTGTTTCTGACTCTTTCTTTTCCGGAACTTGCATTATCCTTAACTTATGGACATGAATTTAAAAGCCTTCTCCGATATCCTTTGGTTGTTCTTAGAAAATATTCCTGTCTCTCAAACCCATTTGGGCTAGCGTCTCTAACGAACAAGGTATACATCACGGGTATTTAATCAATCACATTTAACGAAAGGGAAGGTCAACGTAAGAGTGATTTCCAGGCAACTTAAATAGGTTCGCAAATTTGTTGAAAGGGCGTTTACAGCATTTTCCTTTACTTTTTTCACTGGTGTACTACCCACTATAACATTCGTCTTCCTCTTTTGTATTTCCAATACCAAAGCATATTGCAAAATTATTTTGTTTCTATATATGTGAATTACCCAACAAATTCGAAAGTGATTTTTGAGAACCCTCTGCAGAATTACACGCAATTTATAATTGCTGCTATTATTAGTGAGTACTTTCAGTTGTCTCTTTCCATTATCTTTAATTAAAAATTATTATTTATGAATATTTCCCATCGACATCATAGGAAATATTGTCTGTTGCAAAAGACTGGATAATGCAAATTTGCTTTTTATGTATTTTTATAATTCAAACCTTCTCCCCCTTGACTAATTCAATTTTACAGGAAAAAATATAATAAAATATTCAAAAACTTTAGAGTATCTACGTGCTTTTTTCTAAAATACTATTTCTGCTTAGAAAAAAAATTGCTTTTTATTCATTAGTTCAATCTTCCATAAGATGACAGATAAGTGTTCATCCCACCCACCCCCAATGCCGCCCTTTGATTTAAGAGTTGCTGAATTCAGTGAATTAGTGTCATTTGCTGCTGACACATCATATCTCCTGAACGTGTCAAATTAGATGAAGAAGAAAAGAAAAGAAAGAACCACTTTTCATCGATGAAAAAGAGAAAGGCACGAACAACTCTCTCCCTTTAAAAAAAGCTGCAATCAATGATTTAGTTCCACGGTGCGAGAATATTTTGAAATTTCACTTTTTTTTCCTTTCCTTTTTTTCTTTTCTTTCTTTTCTTTTCTTCTTTTTTCTTCTTTTTTTCACTCCTTCTCTCTTTTTTCAGCTTTCTGATAATTTTCAAAAATTCTATCCTTGAGACTTTGATTAATCTTTGAATCCAAAAAATGTATTTTTGGAATTTTGTTTGTTTGTCTGTCTGTCTGCGAACACGATAATTCAAAGCGCTTTGAGTAAACGAATGAAATTTGGTATGTAGTCTATACACTAAATTTGTAGATTTTTATTTTCAATTCAATTCGAAGGAGCTTTGTCTATCTGTCCTAATGCAAGTGAATATGATGAGTTCAAAATGCAAATCATTTGATAGATCAAATTTAATACACAATTTGTTGTTGCTGTAGTTTCTCATCCCCGGGACCAGCAGAGCTAGATCAGGCCCATGAATTTATTCACCCTGAGAAAGTCCAGTACTAAAAGGGGTTCATAAACCAGGCCTTGCTTGGTAAGCCCCATACAAGATAATATGTGGCCTGGAAAGGCCTGTGCTGAAGAACATTTAGTGCAGATTTCGAACTTTTTAACACCTCCAACAAAAGTCATTGATAATAGATGGCCACTAAGGAAAAGGGTAAGAGCAGTTTGATCCCATCTACTACTGCCCCGAACCAGGGAGCTAGCAAAGCGCTTACTTTGATTCCATAAGTACACTGGGGAGACCATCCAAATGGCCTTATTCGTAGCCTTATGTTTAGAAAAACTCCATGTATGTAAGAGAAGCGACAGGTGTAATGGTCTCGCCAGCACCAGCTCAAGCCAAACTGTCAGCAATTTCATTTCCGGGAACATCGACATGAAACGGAATCCACTGAAAATGAATCGATGAGAAAGGGAAAGATGTTTTAGGTTCTTGAGAATCTTTGCACTCATATTATGTCACTCGCCCAAGGGCTGGACAGCACTCCTACTATCCTTAAAGATCCAGATATTTTTAAACTGCGATAGCAACATAATGGAGTTCAGACCTTCTGGAATTGCTACAATCTCGCTTCGAAATATCGAGCAGAAGTTTAGATTACTTCTCTGGATTTTAATTTCTAGATCCGGAAGTCGAATGTAAATGCCACTACCTGAATAGTCATCATCAAATTTACTGCCGTCCATGTACATATGAACAGCGTGCTTGGGGGCGTTATCGATTCTTTCAAGAGCTAATTGTTTCAGGTCGCACGGCAAATCCATTTGCTTGTTAACCTGAACAGAAAGGTTAAAATGAAAGAAAACCCATCGAGACCTTCAGAAAAGTTGATAATTTGACATAAATTGTGTTCTATATAACTGGCGACAAAGTGGCTAGAAACAACCTATCCAAAGGGACTAGCACGCTTGAGCCTCTGGTTACTGCTCCATGACCCCAGAAATTTCGAGATACGATTCTGTAAGCCAAGACTAGAGAGCTTATTGTAATATTTCATCAAACAAGCATTTCTCCTAAGACTCAAAGGCTGCAGATAGGCATCATAGAGCGCAATATCTTTCGGGAAAGAATTGCGAAGGCCCGTAATAATCCTTGCAGCACTGAATTGTACACGTTCTAGTTTCTGCAGGTTTGAATCGGAAGTACAACAGTAGATGGGGGAGCCATTCTGCAAAATGGGTGGAATAAGGGAAACATGGGTGTTTCTAAGTGTATTAGCATCGGCACCCCAATCACGGCCCGAGATGTATTTGAGGATTTTAATGCACTTCCTAGCTCTCAAAACATGATGTTCCGTATGACTATTACCCAATATCTCAGGATCCAAAATGAAGCTTAAATACTTTGGATGTTTCTTCACCGCCAGGGGTTGACCGTTTAATAGTTGATCAAAACTTATATAATTTTCTATTAGTTTTGAAGAAGACCATGATAGATTTTGAAGGACTAAAATTTAGTTTGTGGCTTACGGCAAAACTCCAAAAGTCAGACAGAGCCAGCTTCACTCTTTCCTCTACCTTTTCAATATCAGAGCCAGAACTCAAAAGAACACTATCGTCAGCAACATACAATTTTAGCATCTAAAAAATAGATCCTTATCAAATTTTGAACAAAATCAATAAGTAGTGCTTCAGTCTGTATATTTTCATGTACGTAAACTTGATAATTAAAAAAATTCCATAGGATTTAGATAAATGAAATAAAGTATATGATCTTGTTATTAAAATCTTGTTACTTGTGAGAGGTTTGTATAAAATGTTGACTTCAATTGGTCGGCAAAAAAAACCTAATAAAATTATAGCTATTTGATGAGCTAAAGTCAGTAAAACTGAAATTTAACACATATTTTTAGATATAAAAATAGATCTGTATCAAGTCTTGAACAAACTCCGTCAAGCGGTGGTTCAGTCTGTACATTTTCATGTATGTAAACTTGATCATTCAAACAAAATCCCTTAGGATTTAGATCAATGAAATGAAGTATATGATCTTGTAACCTGTGAAAGATTTGTATAAAATGTTGACTTCAATTGGTCGGCAAAATACTGATAAAATCATAGCTATTTGATGACCTAAAGTCAGTAAAAGCTGAAATTTAACACACAGTTTTAGATCTAAAACTAGATGCGTATCATATTTGTACATTCACATGTATATAAACTTGATAATTAAAAAAATACCTTAGGGTTCAGATAAATGAAATTAAGTATATAATCTTGCTACTAAAATTTGTAATAGGCCTGTATAAAATTTGAAATTCAAGTCGTCAGTAAAAAACTGAAAAAATCCTTATCTATTTGATGAGCTAAAATCAGTTAAAGCCATAATACACTTATTTTCTATGTTATAATAGAATACCAGAAGATATTGATCTTTTAAAAATCAATATCTTTCTGGTAATGGCATATTAATATATTTTTAGGATTTTAGATTTTAAGAGAACAGATTCATTAAGCTTAAAGGCAGAATTAATTAATTTAATTTATTAGTAATTAACTAACGATTCAACTCAATTTCATTGTGTGGGATACAGAACAAGCGTCTGGAATTTTTTTCTCTTTAAAGAAGTTTGACTAGAAGTTATATCAAGCAATTACTAACAAAATTAAGGAATCTGATGATAAGAGCACAACAATTAATACTTTTCAAGGTTAACTGATCTCACGATTACAAAATCTTATCTATAATAAGTTCATTTGGTTTTGATAATTTTCTCTATAAAACTAATATAATTAGTTGCAATGGAGATTTAATTGAGTATTCTATGAACAAAAGTTGAAAGAAAAAAACAGTTTATTCGAATCTGATTACGCACTTATTAGATATCGCGACAAACAAAAAATTAAATAGTCAATTCGTTAAATAAAAACTTATATCCTTTTGAATCATTAAATAAAATAATAAATCTCTGGTATTAAATTAAGTTTTTAATGAAGTGGAATTATTTACATTTAATTCAATTTCTTATATTATAGCAAAACAATTTTTCAATAGAAGGCAAAACAATTTTTCAATAGAATTCAGAAATTTGGAGCAAATTTCAAAATCAATCATTCTCAAAAGAATGTGAAAAAAAGTGCCGTTTCCAAAGGAAGGATGGAAATGAAACCGTTTTTTTCTTTGCCATCTTTATTATGAAATCAGAATTTATTTTTATTAGTTGGATGATTTATGCGTTGAGCCATCAGATGGTTTTGAAGTTTCTAAAGATCTTGGATTCTTTGATGTGCCTTCTTTCATTTAAGAGTGCTGCTATCTCAAAGTTTCTGAAGGCATGGTAGGATATAAGCAATCAAAATTTGCTTACTGATGATGAAAAACAAGATTTTGGGATTCTTATGGAGGGTAACATTCGGTGAATTTAAGTATGTTATCCAGGGTCTAAATCCCTCTGAGGGAATAGATCCACTACCTTAGATATGAGGATAAGAAATGGCTGTATAAGAAAAGATATTCTATCTTCTAAGAGTGCAATAATGATGTGAGGTTGTATTATTACCATTCTGATGATGGGTTCTATCTCTCAAGAGTAAAAGGTTGGCCCAAGTCCCGATACTTTATGGACTTTTTACGCCTCCATCACAGTTCCTATTTTAATTATCACTGCAGGAGGCTTCAGATATGTAAATAAGAAGTGTACAAATAAGGAAGTGTGTACTCCTTTCATTATAATAGGTACAATGATAGTGTGGGGGTATCTTACCAACATTCCGACGACGGCTTGTTTCTCGCAAAAGAGAGATTTGAGCACATGTGTCGAAGCATAATGGAGGTTATTATGCGTCCACCACAGTTTCCATTTTTAATTATCATAGCTGTCTTATCATTCAAATCACCCTGTAAGGCAGATCTCTTGTGGTAAACAAAGTGGCATGTGTTATGGGACATATGGCCCTTTATCAGCCCACTGACAGTTATCTGTCAGCGATTTAAGTCAAGTGAGCGTCTTTTGTTTTTTCAGTAACACCAACTAGGGCCAAGAGTACGATTTAACTACTTCAAGAGTCACATTCCCTAGCACAACACCTTTTTACAGGGGGAGGGCACATTCACACAACTCACAGATAGAACACAGAAGAATAACAACCATGTCTGAACCGGGATTCGAACCCGGAGCTCTAAGATCATGGGGAATATGTGCAACCCCTACCCAAGAGCACTGGCAAGATGGCTTGTACATAAATATGGCAGAATTGCAACATCCTCATATTACGTCAATGTATAAACATAATCCCTAGTTGTATTAATTTTTAGCAGTTTTAAATCCTTCAACAACGTGAGGATTAAGTATTTTATTTTTAGTGGAGACACAGAGAAAAACGACATAACAGTAAAAATTTAATAATTATTTTAACATATTTTATTAAATAGACTTGAAATAAACTGATAAATGTCAGAAAAAAACTAAGAAATTCGAATATTTCTAACAGAATTAGTCAAAAAAAAAGTTTAGATACAGCACGCATTTAGGTTTACAGTATTCAAACATTACAGCTTTATTTTATTTGCATTTGTAGTACAAATGCAAAGCCTGTTGAGATTCCGTGTTCAATTTTAAGGACATTTACGTTTCATTTACAAAAAAGTTCTTAATCTCCTTGTCTATATTATTTGGATAGTTTAAGGCGGCCATCTATTCCAAAAAAAGTTTCTTTTGTTTAAAAAAGTTAGTGTTATTTTCTATATAAACATGAGTATAAGTGGAAAAAAATCGATTGAAGATGAATAAGGATTTTTAATTTAATTTTTGTGAATAATTCATATCTGTTACTGGTTTAAAATACTAGGGGTAACCTCTTAAGGCTTAAAATAGGAAATAAAGTTAAAACTGTAACATTCATTTTATTATTTTTTGGATAATTCATTATTTTTTTATGTCTAAATCAATTGTATTTGGATCTCCATTAACATTTTTTTTTGAGTTTCATTTTATTTTTGTGCTTTGAAATGCCTACTTCTTATAATTATTTATTATTATCGTTAAAATAATTTTTAATTTTAGAGTTATATATTATTTTTATTATAGTTAAAATTTATAAGAAATATATAGAAAAGCGCAATATTTGAGATGCAAAGTAGGATACTGCTCAAATTTTATAAGCTAGCTTTCAATTGTGACATTTATGATTAGGCATTACTAAGGACGATGAAGCTGATGATCAGGAAAATAAAATGAATAAATATCCATAAATAATAAATAACAGCTCTTGTGAAAATGAAGAATCTATTGATAATAACAAAGTAGATTCGGCATTAGTAGAGCTAAATCCAACGTTTAGTAAACGTTTATAAAAAGTCATCATAAAAAGATTATATTTAATTTTTTTAATTGCAAAAAGAAGAGGAGAATATTTTAACTTCATCATTAATACATGTCAAAGCATTTTTGTGTGCTGTAATATTCTTGACACGCTTAAACTAATTTATAACTTGCATATACTTGGTCAAACTAGCAAGTCCCCTGCAATGTCATACCATTAGCAGAAATAAGTATTTCCAAATGAAGAATTATTTTTTAAAAAAATTAGAAGTTAGTCAAATTAGGCAAGAACGAGAAAAAGAGAAAGAAAAAGAAAAAGGGCACACTATGGAAGGTGAGACTAATTAAAAACAGAGAAAGGAAAGAATATCTTATTTCACTTCCCGAAAAACATTTTGCAATAGATGAACAGATGATTCCTTTCAAAAGACTTTTCTGTGTAAAACTTTTTATGGCAGAATACCGAATTTTAGGCGAGTAAAAAAAGTAGCTTAGTATATGAATGTGCCAAAGAAAAAATATTATTTCTTCATTGGAAAGTGTCTATAATCTTGAAGTTGAAACTGCAACTTTGTTAAAGTTAATAGACACTGTTATCATGAGATAAAAATTTTAACAATATTTAACTTTCATTCCTTGAAAAGATGAATTAAAAGAAAGCCGCAACTGAGACCATAAGGAAATATAATATTCCTAAAACTATCCATCTGAATGAGACAAAATTGTGTTTAAAATGACACAAGATTCTTCTGATATAATTGCATAATAAAATACCAATGTCCTAAAAATGACTAATAGATTTTAAAAATTATTTTTAAAAAAGATGCAATGAAATTGAAGTGCATCATTTGCGGCCTTACGCTTGCGCAGGAAGTTTTATCCCACCAAATTGCAATTTAGTTAACATTGTCATTAACAGATGGCGCTGCAAGCAAACTGCAACAGTTGTATTTTTTGCAACAGACGAACAGATAATTTCTTTCAAAAGGCTTTTCTATGTAAAACTTTTTATGGCAGAATGCCGAATTTTAGGCAAGTGAAAAAAAGTAGCTTAGTATATGAATCTATAAAGGGAAAAAAATTGTTTCTTCTCTGGAAAGTGCCTATAATCTTGAAGTTGAAAGTGCAACTTTGTTAAATTTAATAGACACTGTTATCATGAGAAATTTTTTAACAATATTTAACTTGCATTCCTTTAAAAGATGAATTTCAAAAAAAGCAGTAACTGAAACCGTAACGAAATTTAATATTCCTAAAACCGTCCATCTGAAGGAGACAAAATTGCATTTAAAATAACGCAAGATTCTTCTGCAGACCTGTATAATAAAATACCAATGTCCTAAAAATGACTAATAGATTTTGAAAATTATTTTTAAAAAAGATGGAATGCAATTGAAATGCATCATTTGCGGCCTTACGCTTGCGCAGGAAGTTTTATCCCACCAAATTGCAATTTAGTTAACATTGTCATTGACAGATGGCACTGCAAGCAAACTGCAACAGGTGTATTTTTTGCAACAGACGAACTGATGATTCCTTTCAAAATACTTTTCTATGTAAAACGTTTTATGGCAGAATGCCGAAATTTAGGCAAGTAAAAAAAAGTAGCTTAGTATATGAATGTACCAAAGAAAAAAAATTATTTCTTCATTGGAAAGTGCCTACAATCTTGAAGTAGGAAGTGTTACTTTGTTAAAGTTAATAGACACTGTTATCATGAGAATTTTTTTAACAATATTTAACTTTCATTCCTTTAAAAGATGAATTTCAAAAAAAACCGTAACTGAAACCGTAACGAAATTTAATATTTCTAAAACTGTTCATCTGAAGGAGACAACATTGCATTTAAAATGACACAAGATTCTTCTGATATGCCAGCATAATAAAATATCAGTGTCCCAAAAATGTCTCAGAGACTTTGAAAATTAGTTTTAAAAAAGACCGAATGAGATTGAATACATCATTTACGGCCTTACGCTTGCGCAGTGAGTTTTATCTAACCAAATTGCAATTTAGTTTACATTGTGACTGACAGATGGCGCTACAGTCGATCTACAACAGGTGAAGTCATTGCAAAATGCTCGAGAACCCCATTCTGCACCTTCTTTTTTCTTAGCTCAGAGTAGTAAACACATGAATCTATATGAAATATTTACAAAAATCAATGTAGGAGGTAACCTTAATCAATTTCTACATTTTAAAATTGCATTTGCAGAGCTACTTAAAAAAAATTCCTTATTTTTGTAAAAACAAAGCATTGACTATGTCAGCAAGTTCTTGGAAAGAACTAGATTCTAGATTCAAAGCAAAAATACTCTTAAGAACCAACGACAACTTATTCACTGTTTAAAAATGGTGGATGTAAATAATTCTGTTAGATATAAAAATAAAGAATGCTCTAAAAAAGCAAAAATAATGGGCATAAAATGCAAAAGGTATTTTTTTAACAGTCCTAAGCAATTATTTTGTTGAAGCACATGTATAAATTTCTCCATGACAGTAATTTTATCTTCATCAAAATTTTCATCTTCAATTCCATTTTTTTTTAAACTGTTCACTTTAACTATATTTTCTCAAGCAACTTCAAAACAAGATTACACATAATTTTTGTAAAAAGTAAAAATAAATTCATTTTTATAGTGGTAGTTATGCCATTATATTTAAAATTAGGAATAATTTTGTAAGGCTTAGACCCAATGTACTTTCATATAAACATACTAAGAAACCAAAATTTTAAAAATACTAATTAAAAGTTAATTATATACAGTGTTTCATAATTTTAAGAGTATTAAACTCAATTTTTGCGGAAATTGAGATAACTAATTTTTAAAAAGGGCAAAAATTATATTTTTAGGTCTCCAGAAAGTAGAACTCAGTGTACTTACAAATACTCGTTTGTAAGTACACGCGTTTGTAAATGCAATATTTACATTTATAGAGTAAAAGAAATAAAATTATTTTTCCAATCTATCATTTCTCTTTTGATAAGAAACAAACATTGAATGATGAAGCTAATAAGTTTCGATAATCTTAATGGCAATGATAACAGCATGATATGCACTTATTTCTTCTTATCAATCGATATTTTATCGGTGATGAAAACTAATAACATCAGTTTCATCATTGAGAATTATTATCGATGTTGAAACCGATAATAATAATTAGATAATTAATATTAATTATTATCAATTAATAATTATGAGTTAACCAATTAATTAATTAATCGGTTACATTAATCTGAATACTTTGTGTTAATGAAAGCAAACCATTATTTAAAAAAACTATGACAATATACAATAAATATTCAGGAGATACTTTAAAAAAACTTAAGAAATACTTGAGATTTAAATTTTTTAAAACTTATTAGAAAATTAAATTTAAAATAATTAGGATATGATAATAAAGCGTTATTATTAATTTAAGAAATATCATTAATGTCAATTAATAAAAAGCTAATTGTAACATTCATTATTGTAACAAGGATCAATAATTTTGTTTATTATAAAAATTCACAATTGAATTAAAAATGTTCAGTGCTAACATTCCTTTTTAAAAAGTTTTTAATGTAATAAAATAATTTTCAACTAAAAAAAGGCTAAAGCTCATCTTGATGTCAACATAAATTAGAAACAATCGTTCCTAATGTTAATTTTAAAATAATCACTGTTAAACAAATAAAAAAACATTAATTTTTATTTTAAAAATGGTGAAACTGAGTGTCATTAAAATCATTTATTGAAAAAACATCAATATGAGTTTTCACTAAAAAAGATTAATTCTAGTGTTCATTGAAAAGCATTCTTTTGAAAAAAAGAAATAAATAAGTATTAGTGTTAGCATTCATTAAGAAAGGGAAGTAATAATATTCATTAAGAAAGATCAATAATAACATTCATTAAAAACATTTATTTGATTAAAAGGTCAGTATCAACATTCAATTAAACCAATTCTTTGAACAAAAGAACAGGTTAAACATTCAGTTAAACCATTTCTTTGAACCAAAGTATAGTTTAAATATTCAGTTAAACCATTTCTTTGAACAAAAGGTCAATTTAAACATTTAGTTAAACCATTTCTTTGAACAAAAGGTCAGTTTAAACATTCATTAAAAATGAACATATAAACATTTATTCCAAATAACAGGTCTTGATTAACCAACCATCTGATCTTTAATCAGCTAACTCGGCAAGAAAGACATCTTTAGAAAAAAAAGAAAAACAATTCATGTTTTTATCTGTTTATTCGCGCGAGACTAACTTTGACCTGTGCAGAAAAGGTCGAGGAGAATGTCCGCCTGACGGTGGAAATAACGATTTCCCTCCTCAGCTATCACTCTCTCTCCAATCAGACACACTTCATCTCTATCCATCCCTCCGTTTTTCGTTCGTTTTATGGAGTCAAAATTAACCACTTAGAAATTGAATCAAACATGAATGACTTAAGCGAAAATGTTGTAAGTGTTAATTAGATTCTTTATCATTCGAGAGTCCTTCGAAGCTTATGTAAATGGGAAAGGAGATTTAATAAAGCGTTTCGTTCCTTGTTTTTCCAAAGATAGTTTCGTCCGCTTCGAATTGATTGGAGGGGGATGCTTTCGTGTCACGATTTAAACGGTATTTTAAAATGTCTTGGAAGTACTCTTGCCATTTTTAATTTTTAAATTCATCGAACAGTAGAATCATATATTTCAGCACCAGTATATAGAAACTTTATGGAAGGGGAAAAAAATCAGTAAACATAGTTGAATGGATTAAGATTTATTAATAAAAATTTAAATATATGCTTATCATATTATCGTCTCTTCTGATTATGGTTGTGTATAAATAAGTTTTCTGTTCTTAGAATAATAGCACATGAATTGTTCTTGTGGCCTTATTAAAATTTATCAGTTCAAAACAACAATGCAATAATAATGATTCTATTAACAAAAAGAAAGCAACTTTGAAAGCTTGTAAGAGACCATATTACTTTGATTAGACACGAATTACTTATGTTTGAAGATCGATAAAATCATAGATAAGAGCTTCCAAGTGGAATAAATGGTAAATATTTGTTTAGTCACAATTGATAAAACTGTCATAATCTTTCTGCTGTGTACATTGTTTGCGTGTGATTAGTTACCGCTATTTAAAAATATTAGGTACTTATTAGTGTCTTTAATCTTTAGTCAATAAATTGAGAAAATTGGAAATTTTTAGAAACAGAATTCTATTAAAACACAAAAATTGCCCAATAAAAATTCATTCAAATTGATTCATTTCAATAAAATGCTAATTTCATCCGTATATATTTAATTCGATACGCAAGTTATTTTAAACAAACAAAAAAAACGCTGATGCCAGTGACGGATTTGTTTAGCCTTTTTTCAAAAACAAAAACTGTATTCCATCATGTTGCGTCAATTAACTCACTCATCTGCATATTTGTGCACCTGCTTTATTAGACAGTATGCAATGGAACAGCTGTTCTGGTGGCTTAGTCTGTACTCTATAGTGTCGTTTCACAAAGTTTATGGATCTGTTAAACAATTTATACGTTTGGATTTCGGAGATTTAAAAATTGCAAAAAATGGTTGTACTTATAATAATATTACTAAAGAAGGTTATAGATTAAACAGCAAAAAGGATGGTAAAACCCCAAAACAAATAAATGTATTAATATTTCAAAAGTTTTTATGGTGGTGACTGCAAATATTTTGTTTTAAAAAGCTTTAAAACAGTAAACAAAATTTGTTAAAAACAAAATAAACGAAAAGAAATCAGTATTAAGGCATTTGATACACAAGGCAAGATTAAATTAACCTACCATTTTCAAATAAATTTATTTTTAAATTATTATAGATCTACAAGCTTTAATTTTCAAAAAGACATCTAAATGGGATTTATTTGATATTATTTTCAGAGAGAAAACTTTCGAATGCCACACTGTAGTGTATATTGGAGAAGGGGGATTTATCTTGAAATTATCTTAAACGTAATCAAAATTTGAAACTTTTTACTTTCTCGTATATAAAGTGTATAAAAAGAAAGAACTGTAGTTGTCAAAGTAATCGAACTGGAGAAATTGGCGAATCTCTACACTTCAAACAACCCTGAGTCGTATATCTTTGGAATTATTTGTCTGCCCGTGAGCCCGATAACTCAGAGTGCCTTTGAGTTAGTCTGGTGAAATTTGGTATATGGACTCTGCACCAAATCTGTAGATTTATATGAGGTTTTGAACAAATCCCATTCAGAGAAAGCCTATGTGTCCTTTTGTCCGAGCACAAGTAAATACAACATCTGAATTTTAAAAAAAAGCTAGTTAGATATAATATGATATATATTTTAACATTTAAAACGCAGATACGTATCAAATTTGGAACCAAATAGGGCGAGGAATCGATCCTTTGTCAGTCAGTACTTTTGCATGCACTTAAAAGCATTAACTCAACAATTTAATGGCTTAAATACATGAAATTTCGTGATTAATCTTGAGGCTATATTTGTAACTCTACATCTAATTTTAGGTACAATCGATTGAAAAAAGAATTTAAAGAGTATATTTGATGTTCTGGCAATTGTGTATTCACTTTTTACCAAAATTGTAGGTTTCTATCAAATTAATTAGGTCTTTGCGTAAGCCATTTATAAATCTCCATTGATCTCATACTAGATTCAGTAAAGACATTTGATGTATGTCAAGCATTGTTAATTTGTAACTTTTGTGCGCCAATACCATGCAATCAATTATCAGTTTTGTTTTATATAACACGAAGCAAACAACTCTCATCTTTTGGACTCTAAAAATAAAAATCTGGACATTCAAGGCATTCTTGTCCAAGCTAGAGTGGAAAACATCCTTTTCAGAGAATATGCGAGAAAGTTTTGGGGAGATCACCACAACTGATTTTAACATATCTTTTATCACTAAGCTAGAAGGTTTATGGCAGTTTTTAAAAATATTAAGGACAATTATAATGCCATTCCAATTGCATAAATAACAATTTTTAGCGATGAAAACGTGATAGAAAGAAATAAAAAGGGAATGAGATATGACTATTTTCTACACGAATTATTAACAATATCCTTTAGCAATGCCCTCTTCATTTGCACCCATTCTTAGGAGCTTCTAGTAAAGCTTCAGGAAGTTGTCTCATTTCTAATTTATTGCATTTATAAGAGTTTGCACTTCATAAAATATATCATGTGCTTTATGGTTAACTATCTAGCAATATGGATAAGATGCCATTATTCAATAGCTCTCATGTTATTTTACTCCTTATCTAGGTTCGCTTATTGCAATTTTAATATTATTTTAGTAATTTTAGAATGGCTACTGAAGGTGAGTTTCTTTAGTTAAAATTCAAGAAATGATGGACCTCCAATGAGAATTTTAAAGCAAATTTTTGAGAGAAACCTAAAAGTCATTAAGAATAATTTTTAGTTCAAAAAAACATTTTAAAGTCATGGTTGGATATTAATTAGTTTTAAAAAACTAAACTGCATAAAATATAAAACACAGAAACAACTGTTATCGTGAAGTGTTAGTTCCAATGAATAAGAAAAATGTGATATTTTAACAGGCTGAATATGGCATATTCATAATTAGGTTCAGATTGTTTTGTTGTATTCAAAGTGTGTTGATCAAATAATTTGAAGGCATGACTCGCTTCTTGAGAACTCTATTTATTTTCACAGTTTTACTTAAAAAATTAATAAGAGCATACTTTGTAAGGAATCAATAATCTAGAGAATGCATAGAGTTTTTGTCATTTTTATTGTGCCATTATGTGGAAATCATAAATTTTTCTTCAAAGTTTTCAGAGTTTATTTAAAAATATATAAATTGAACATATTTATACTTCAACAAACCAAATTTGGCATCGTTTTTTATAATTTATACGACAATTTAAATAATTATTTGGAACAATATGGAATTAAATTTTACCAAAAAACGTTCCTTTTCGAATATTTACTGGATTTGTTCAGCTCACATTTTACGTGGTTAATATAGTCAAGGTTAATATAGTATTTTACTTCCGAATTCTTTATCTAATAAGAGTTTTGATTTGGTTGAAAAAAATTCGTTAAAGAAACCCGCGTATTTTCTGTGTATGCGCTAATTTAATCAAGAATTTAATCTCGTGTTTGTTTATCAAACGATGTTATCTGAATTTGTATAATATGCACTTATTGCGTGCTGATAAAATATAGAAGTTTTATCGCGAGTACTTCAGAGTCAATGGCATTGCGCGTAGAACATACTGGTAACTTTCATTGTTTAGCGATACGATTGTGTGTTTTGCAATTTCAATATTATGTGAATTATACCGCTTAGAGTTTAGTTTCTGTTTAACGACAGTTTTTAGGCTTAATTTTTTTCCTCACCAGGATTTGTGATATATTGCGCACTAAAACTGTCAGGATTCAATTAATTGTTTTTAATTTAACATATTATGAAAAGGAAGACGTTTAATTTCGAAATAATCTGTACAATAATAGTTTCATTAAATTAAAAAGCTTGAAAAAAATTGCTGGAAATTCCAAATCAGTTTAAATTGAGTAAAAGCTGTTACTAATTTAATCAATAAAAATATTTTCTTTTATTACGTTTACTGTATTAAATGTGGAAGTAAAATTAAATTGGATTGGACATGGTCTACAAGTAATATGTCCGTGCAAATGTAAATAATTTCCTCTAAAGTTCAAACGTTAATCACATTTTATTGCTCATTTTCAAAAGCAAAAGTAGATTTTAATTTTGATTTAGTTGAAGACATAAATTGCATTCTCACTAGAGGATATCAAATGCTCTATCGATAATTTTAGGTTTTTCCAGATTCATGCTACATAGCAATAAACTTATGAAATTGATTCTGCTTCAAAAGCATGATTCATCCAATTAAACAATTAAAGTAATCCATTGGCTGTTTTCCAAAGGCTAATTTGCTTCCCTAATTTCCAAAATCCACAATTTTTTAAAGCTTTGGAAATATTGGTGTGTTTAAATATTAAATATTAAAAAACACGTAGCATTGATTTATGAACATAATTTATACCTATTTTAGCATTATAATGTGAAGATATTTACAGTGATTTTAACAATTGGTATCACATACTACAATGCCAAGCATATGTAATGAATTACTAACTTCTCGTGCATGATGTAAAAGTCTTTTTATAGCTATTCAACACCAATTGTACCGAAATTTTATTGGTACATTGAGTACCTATCATTTCACAAATCATGAAAAATTCAAGGTTAATATAGTATATGGAGAGAAAAACTTTTTGGTTAGATAATATCCATAATTTAGTAAAGGAGAGATCAGGTTTATTAATTTTCACTACATTGCTTTCATTTTGGAGCGTTTTGTTTTAAATTCTTTTTTTGTATAATTTCATATTTAGGGTTATTTTTTATTGCGATAAGATTTTTAATAATAAATTGAGAAGGTGCTTATGTAATTGATAGTGCTTCTTCTAATTTAAAGCTTTATGCTTCGTAAGAATTGCTCATTATTGATGCTTGCCTTATAACTGGTAAGAGGATAAATTTTTAATTGGTTATTAAATCTAAGCAATTAATTTTCTATCTCATATTTTCATATTAATGTTGAATTTTTGAGTGTAATATGACTTTTAATAAGAAGCACTATGCAATTAATATTGCTTCTCCTAATTTAAAGCTTAATACTCGGCAAGAATTGCTCTTTAATGTTGCTTATATTATCACGGATTCAATGATACATTTTGAATCGAATTCATTAATTATTAGTACAAGCAGACTACTAATACAAAAAACTGATTATAAAACATTTTGCACACCTGTAATGCAATAAACTTCTTAACTTAGAATTTGTTTTACAGATGGATAAAGAAATATAAATGAACATTAACAACATTTTAAAACTTCTTGAAAGAAGTGTAAGTTAATTAGGGGAAATTTCTCACATTTGCTATAACAAAGCAATAAGATTACCAAAAATATAATTACAAAAGGAAATGGAGAAATGAAATCTTTTATCATCTTCTCTCTTTTCTCATAAAAATTGGATTTTCAAAAGTTTTTATTAACTTTTTTTAAAATTTTCTCTGAGTTACATTTTTAGCCCCTTCCTCCCAAAAAAAGATATCACATTTTGAAAGAACCGAACTTTTCTTTGTATCATTTTATCTAGAAACCCATTTTAACTTTTGATTAGTCAGTCGAATCATTTTCCTTTTTCAGTTATTTAATTTACTTAGTCTAGAAACTTATAATTTTATAAGTAAGAAATTTGTTTATACAACTAGATAATATACAAATTTTGACAACATAAAATGAAAAAACAACAGCATTAATATTATCTTTTCTTTCCACAAGCAAGTGAACGATGGATTTTGAAAATAGCAAAAAAGGGCCAAATATGAAATTTCATATCTAAAGTTTCATCACTAAAATATACTTTCTTACGCAAATAAAATATTATTAATATAAATATTATTAATTAAGTATATTTATATAAATATCATTAATTAAAATATTATGCTTTATAAAAAATATTGTTGAATAAGGTGAGTATTTGATAGATTCAGAAGAGTAAATAAATTTTTGATGACATTTTATCAAAAAGATATTCTTTTCAGTTTTAGATGTCTTTAATGTTCCAGAAAATTTAAATACCTTGAATGCCCCAGGTCTTTTAATTTCTGAGTATATTACATAGAATTTATTATAAATATTCATTGAAATAGAATTGGACATATATTTTGTATTTCAATTTCTTTTAACTGAAAATCCATTTAATCCAGAAAAATAAAAAATAAAAAGTTTTATGAAAATTCTAATTTTTATATAATAAAAAAAATTCTTTGTCACCTTTTGATTGAATATGAATTTTTATCATAAAAATATTTTTAAAAAATTAGCCTTTCAATGGAATTGCAAAATAATACTCAATTTTGTCCTAAATATGCTTTTATATAAAAATTAAAAAACAAGAGAACAATTAAAAATTACTTCACTTGGAATAATTAAAATTTTAAAAAAATAATTAATTCTTTGAAATAATATATTTTGCACAGACTCTGTTATGTCATTCTAAATTGAATCTGAATTTTTTTCATAAAAATAATTCTAAAAATTCAACCAATGACAGAATTACAAAATAATGCTCAATCTTATTTCAGATGTTTTTATACAATAATAGAGAAAAAAGAGAAATATATATAAAAAATTCAAAAATAAACTGAAATATTTTAAAATTTTAAAAAAATGTATGTATTTTTTATTATTAAAAATGATACATCTTGCTTAAAAAAATTTTTACATTAATAATAAATAATTAAATACATTTGATGCATTCATATCCAAATATTTATGCATAACAATTTCAAAATTTTGTCAACAATTTGCAAAAATGCATGAAATAGTCTACCATCCCTTTAAAGACATTCCCTTTCATAACACAAACCCATTTCTGAAAAGAGTCTCTTCATTTCCACTAGAAGTCACATTAATATGAATGCCAGCAAAGTATTTTATTTGAAATTCATTTTTTTCCACCATAAGAAACGAGCGCCATCTCAGCTGGAAGTTCGTTAATAATCATGGCGAGTTTCTTATATAACACTGCGTAAATTTTTAATTTATATTTAATAAAATTTCCTTTAAAAAATATTTTTTCCATTAATTAAATTTACTTAAATCAACACATGCTCAATTAATTCAACTATCAACTAAAATTTTTTCATCGATTATTTTATCAATTTATTTTTGTATTGCCCTATGTCAAATGGCATTGCGTATCACTTAAGTGATCACTTCAATCGTCAATACAGTTTGTCAGTTTATACTTTATATTTTATAAAATTTCCTTTCAAAAATATTCATTCCATTAATTAAATTTACTTAAATCAACACATGCTCAATCAATTCACCTATCAACTAAAATTTTTTCATCAATTTATTTTTGTATTGCCCTATGTCAAATGGCGTTGCGTATCA
>JAOUZG010003472.1:335807-354122 GCA_026289955.1 Argiope argentata
CTATGTCAAATGGCGTTGCGTATCACTTAAGTGATCACCTCAAAGCGCCAATACAGTCTGTCAATTTTAAGCAGAATTAAAAAATAATTTGTCTCCTAATGCAGTGTTTATATATCTCATCTCACTATTTTTTTGCTTCCTTTCATTCAGAAGAATTCACCTTCTAAAAGGTGAATAATTCACATATCTCAAAGATAACCTTGATTTAAAGTTTGGCACAGATGGGACATTTTGATTATAAGTACAATTCAAACCTGACAACATACCGCATGCGCCACCGCCATAACAACAACAAATCATAATCTTTCCATGAACTCGTTTGTATTTTCTTGCACAGAAAATCCCAGATTTTCAAAACAATAAAAGCCATTCAGAAGACAGCATTGAGCTGCATTGAAAAAACTAATATGAAATCATTTTCAAAATAAAGTTAAATATTTTAAAAGCGATAAAAAAAATCTCAGCTGGACTCAACACTGTTGATGAGCTCCGCTGGGATCTTCTCTAGCTCCCCTGGGATTTTTCTTTTTTTAAAGGATTTAAATCCTTCAAGATTTTTTTACTCGTCAATGTAACCTTCAAATATTCCCTTTCCGAATTTTTCATAAAGCTGACATCATAAACTATGCTATGTAAAATATTACCTGAGGTCAAGCTACAACTCAAAGAGATGCTCAAATAAATCTCATCGGTCATCCAGAAAAGTACCATCCAACTAGGATGCATATCTATTTTTAGACGCAACGCCGGAGAGAAAGCATGCACAGCATCCCACACAAAAACAATTCCTTACTCATCAATGAGATGCAAAAAGGTTCGGATAATGCAATTCCAATTTACAAAAATCTTTCTGCATAATTATTATCAAATAAATCAGTAAATACGCTATAACCCATTTCATCCTGAACAATCACAAAGGTACATATACAAAGGATTTCGGATAGGATGAATGCATCCTGATATTAAAGTTAAATAGTGAACTTACCGGTCAAAGGATGTGAATCGGATTCAGTATCAGTCGACTTGTTTGTAAACATCAGGAGAAATCGAGGAGATGGCTTCAAGGTATTGTAGAATACTTGCGGAGCAGTTTTTTTCTCCTCTTCCCACAAGTGAGAACAAGAGTGGGAGTATCCTCCGCTTTCCGAATCTCCGAACAAGACAGTCAGTCTCCGAATCACCTTGATGACGATCGGAAAACGCTTTATGAATCAAGAATCTGTATCGAAAAATACTTCATTTAGAGATATAGCTGGGAATTTAGGAACTGATCCGAAGCATCCCAAATACTGCACATCACTGTGGACCTGTGAAGAGACTTATGCAAGAAGGATTCGCTGAGGCTGCGCCGTTTCCATGGCGACGAGGTAGCAGCCCCTCATCCGGGTTTCGGGGAAAGCGGGCAAGCGCGTGACGTCACATAGTTTCAGATGGTAAAATCATGTTGGTAGACTCAAAGCCATACATTCTATAAATAGATTGAATTCCTTGAAAATCTTGCTGCAGTGCTCTGCAAGGAGATAAAAAAACCAGCGCTCATTAAAGCTGTCGATTTTTTACTAAATGCGCCTTTTTAAAAGTTGCGGAAAAAAATTAAATTTGAGAAAACAACAAATGAATACGAGCTCAACACCGTGCAATATGGATTTAAAAAGCAATGCGGAAAAAATAGCGCAAAGGGATTAGGAAATTGTTTTTCAGAATCAACAAACATGGAGAGCATTGTGCATGTTCGAATCTGAAGGTTTTTTTCATCTGGTTTCAATTTATTATTATTCTACCCTCTAAAATTTTTTTTGCATACCTCTTGATTTGTATACATACTTGCATTTAATTTGTTTTTTTACATTCGTGAGATCCATGAAGAGAAAAAGCTGCATTAAGCTTTTATTTATTTTATTACATTTATTTGTTCACATTGCAAATTTTAATGCATAAACTTTCCGGCTGAATTTGAATTCAAATGAAACCTTTTTAAAGCTTTTTGCATAAGTTATAAAAAAAATCTAAAAATTTAAAATTATTTAAAAAAATTTCGAATAAAATATTAAGGAATTAAAATTTTATTTTTATTTGTTATTCATAGTTGTATCCAGAATTATACAGAAGTTGCATCAAAAGCAATCATAACGGAAGTAAATGCATTCTTAAAAGAAGGAAAAAAGTAATTTGTAATTTATTGATAAAATCTGAACATTATAAATTAGTTAAAAAATTTAATTAGATATTATTGAATTTAAACAATTTTTATTTGTTATGCATTGGTATGCACAGTTGCATAGAAGTTGCATCAAAAGCACTCGTAATAGAAGTAAATGCATTCTTAAAAGAAGGAATAAAGTAATTTATAATTTATTGATAAAATCCGAAAAATTAAATTATTGAAAAAAAATTGAATTAAATATTAAGGAATTTAACACCTTATTATTCTTTGTTATTCATATGTATATGCATAATTGCACAGGAGTTGCCTCAAAAGCAATCATAATAGAAGTAAATGCATTCTTAATAGAAGGAATAAAGAAATTTATAATTTATTAATAAAATCTGAAAATTTTAAATTGGTGAAAAAAATTTGAATTAAATATTAATGAATTTAAACTTTATTCTTCTTTGTTATTGAAATGTATATGCATAATTGAGCAGGAGTTGCTTCGAAAACAATCGAAATAGGAGTAAATACATTCTTAAAAGAAGGAATAAAAAAATTACAATTTATTAATAAAATCTGAAAATTTTAAATTAGTTTAAATATTTATCAAAATATTAATGAATTTATTTTTATTTGTTATTTGCAGGTGTATGCATAATCGCACAGGATTTGCATCGAAAAAAATCGAAATAGAAGTAAATGCATTCTTAAAAGAAGGAATAAAATAATTTAGAATTTAATAATAAAATCTGAAAATTTTAAATTAGCAAAAAAATTTGAATTAAATATTAATAAATGTAAACTTGATTATTCTTTGTTCTTCATAGGTATATGCACAATTGCACTGGAGTTGCATCAAAAGCAATAGCAATAGAAGTAAATGCATTTTTTACAGAAGGAAAAAAATAATTTAAAATTTATTAATGCATCTAAAAAATTTTAATTAGTTATATACATTAATGTCAACTTTATTATTTTTTTATTCATAGGTATATGCACAATTGCATAAGAATTGCATCAAAAGCAATCGTAATAGAAGTAAAAGCACTCTCAACAGAAGAAATTAAACAATTTTTATTTGAACCAAAAAATTTCTGTTCAATTAATCTACCAAAAAAAATGTCTCAAAATTAAAAACTAATTACTGTCTATTTTTTAAAAGCATCTTCTATCAGAAGAATAAATTTCGATAAAAATGTCTTGTAAAGATTCCTTTCAAAAGATAAAGATGTTAAAATTATAGAATAATAATTATTCTCAGCCGCCGAGCATTAAATGAAACTTATCTAAGCTGTTGATTATGGGTTCAACCTTTTAGCCATCATTATCGTTGAATGCGATTGAAGAAAGATACCAACATATTGCTTTTTTATGCAATCTCTTATCAATTTCCTTTTCTCTTAGAAACCATTTTTAAAAGACTGAAAGGAAATGCAATCTATTCACACAGCCTTAATGATGATATTTGCAGTTTACTCTCTCTTCTTTCGGTAATTCAAGGTTTTTGCTGCAAAGTATGGACGGATTAAACTCTGAGGGGCAATCAGGCAGCGCAAGATTGATTCTCCTTCTCCTTTCCACTACTATAACCAGACTCGAATATCGATTTTAATTTAAAATTTACACAATTAAATTTTAATTAATGATGATAATGGGTATAATTGTGAATTATTCACATGGAGATATGAAATTTTTATGCATATGTATTAAAATATAAATACATAAAATTAGTTTAAAAAGCATTTTAAAAAGAAATTTTTTTAAAAAAATTAAAAGACATATAATTTTTTTAAAAATTTAAAATATTCTATTTTTAATTTATTTTTCTTATTACCAAATATAAATTTATTTAGAAATAAAACTGCATTATTTTGTAATTCTAATTAAATATTTAATATTTTTATGTACACTTACTTTATTTTCATAAGAATTTTACGTTTTTAGGAATTGAAATTGATTTTTAACAATATAAAAGAAACTGGAATTATAAAATGCATACCCAATTTTCTTTTAATGTTTAACCGAAATTGTTACGACAAATTATATTTAATTTCTTCAATAATTAGTGTCACCTGGAACATTTTAAAGATATTTTTATCTAATTAAAATATCATTTTGAGGAAAGTAAAAAAAAAATATGCTTTTTTTAATCTAGACTTTTGAAATATTCATTTTATTGAGCAATAATCTTATAATACTCTTTTAGTTGAATATAAATATACATTTTGATGAAGAAAGGATGGAAATAAAATTTCACATTTCTGTCCATTTTTGCTTATTACAAAGTCCTTTATCCCCATGAAAAACGTTACGACAAACTGAAATAACTATACATTTCATTGATGGTCACCTTAAAAAATATTTCAGCTTTTTGAGTAATAAAAAAATTAAATAATTTTTTAAAAAATGGTGAAAAAAGTAAGAACACTTTTCTCACGAATTTAAAAAAAACTCAAAAATAAAGTATGTCGGTATTCTTGATTTGCGATTCGGTCAGTCAACTTCAAAAAAAAAATGTTGAAAATTGGATGTTACTAATATGTAAGCGAATTTAAAAATTTGAAAAAAAAATTCCAAAAATATATTTTATGAAATATAAATTACTACATTTTAATTTGAATATGTTAGAGTACAGGACCCATGAAGGTAAAATGAAATCACAGTATCAGATTATCTTGAAAATTTTGGGCGCCTGAAAGTTGCGAGGGTCCCAAGCAATTGCCTTCTTTATTTATTTTATTATTTGGATTTTTGACTTTAAAGTTTGGGTGCTCTCGAATCTAATATCGATAAAGACCTCTAATATAAATCCAAACTAGAAATGCCCAAAAGTTTGTTTAAATTGCATAAAATAAAGAAAAAATGAAGAAAATTCAAAGGGAAAAAATTAAAAGCTATGTTAAATCTGCCCTTATGATTTTACCAAAAGTTAATTTCAAGAAGGGATTCAAACCAGATATTTTTTGTGTTACTTTCGTCAGAGTATTGACTCCTCTTGACCTGAAAATCTGAAAAAATTGAAGAATTGAATTAATAAAAAGAAATAATAAATTCGTCCTGAAGACTTTATTAATAGTCATCTTCAAACAAAGATTCAAATCAGAGATTATTTTTGTGTTTGTGTATGACTTTCGTCCAAGTATTGATCCCTCGCATCCCAAATACCTCAGAAAATTATAGGATTTAATTGTTAGAAGACAAGTATCAATTTATATAATACACCGACAATAAATTCAAACATTTAAACAAAATTACTAATTTAGTAAATAAACTATTTCCAAAAATTTAAATCTAACTTTAATTAATAAAAGTTAAATACAACCACAGCAAAATATCTCACTATAAGAAAATTTGGCAACAAATTATAAAACTAATAAACACCCATAAATTTGAAATTCAAATATAATTGCAAAGAAAATAATCAAGTTGAATTTAAATACTCTCCAGAAGTATTTGAACTAAAATGAAAAGGAGAAAACTGTTCTTACTTCTGAGTACAGATGTAACTATCAAATTTGAACTTACCGGCGTTTAAGACTGAAAGCGTCTACAAAGCTTGGTCAAAGTAAGTTCAAAATTGATAACATGATTAAAAAAATTTCCAAACCAAATGATTTTCGTAAGTTATTTATAATCACAAAATTCTGGAAAGCAAAAAGATGCACTGAATATTTGAAAATTTTTCGGTATGACTTCAATAAGGACTGTGATCCACATTCCTTAAGTCAGATTCTCCGACTTGCAGCTTTTACAGAAAAAAGGAGAAGGGGGGGGGGAACTGAGGAGGGGAAATTTGGGGAAATACTTCTTGAAGAATACCAATCATTTATTCACACTTATTGATAAATATAATAGGATTTAATTCTTTTTTCTTTTTGCTTTCTCTATCAAGATTTTTTATTTATTTATTATTTTTTCCAAACTCTTCTTTCAGCATAAAAAAATGAATAAATAGTATATCATCTGATACATCCACACAATCAAGATCGGGTATTTGCATTCCCAATTACTTAATCGCTTAAAACATTTAACAATTACTCGAATTTGGAGATAAAAGTTACTTATCTTTTCGCTATAAGTAAAAATGGAAGAACGAGTTTAATTTGTAGAAAGTTTCACAAGTACTCATAAGTAGTATTTAAATGTGCTATTTTTGTATCATAAGTTTTCTTAGTAAATGAGTTTTGAAAAGAATTTCTCCAATTATATATTTATTTTAACCTTTTATGCGATCATATAATATTAATATAACAAGCAATATCAAAAAAATTAAGTCTACTTAGGTCAACAAAGAAATTTTTTACTTTAGTTACTTTTTATTAAATAATTACAATTAAGCAAGAATTTGACTCGCATTCTTCAACTTCACATGAAAAATACTGAAATCCTCGCATTTTAATAATTCAGCTACTGCTAGTTGATTTCAATTTTCATTACAAACTGCTAAAACTCTATTTAAAGTATTAAAATTTTATTGAATTTAATTAATGAATTAGTATTTTAAAAAACTGTTTTAACATCAAGTGTCACCCACTACAACTTTTAAAAAATGTATTTGAACTTGAGTGCATGAATAAAAAGTATTTTATTAACGATTGAAAGTGTGAACAAGATAAATATATATAGGGAGACTGTGAACTAATAGTAAGAATTGAAAAAAATGTAATCACATGTATATAAGTATGCTCTATAAAGAATCACATTTAAATATATATTTTAAATAAACAATTTTTTAGACGTTTAGCTGTAACTATGTAAATCTTTAGAAAAAAAGATATAGAAGAATGGGGAAAATGTTTTTAAAAAACCTTTAAGAATAGAATTATTTTTATTAAAATTGATCAGTTATAAAATTGTTTGCTTCATATAAGGAATCAAATAAATAAATTATTTTCATAACTAAGTATTAAAATATTCAAGATAATTTTCAACCATCGATAGTGGGGCTTCCAAAACTTTCGCACATATTCTCTAATAAAAGTATTATTCCCTCTGCAGCTTATAACTTGGACAGCGTAATGAATACCATTACCGCTCAGATTTTTATTTTCAAAGCCCCATACATGACAGCTATACACTTCATAGTATCTTTCTATATAAGAGTTGCTTGCCGATGCCTCTTACTCTCTTCTGGAGTCCAATCATCTTCGGTTTTATCTTACTGCGACTCAAATTGGTTTTTTATGAGTCCAAATAATAAATGCGTATTATAAATAATTATTAGCTATAAGATCGTAAATTTACGTGTTTTTCGTAATTTGCACTTTTATTTCGTAATTTGCACATTTTATTTACATATTTTTAGGTTGATCTCTGTAATTTTTACCATGCAACCTTGTATTTCATACCAGAGAGAACCTGGAAGTGTTTATAAATGTCTAAGTGCTGAGAAGTTAGAAGCTACTATAGGTCATTGTTCACAGTTCACTGTTCGATTTTTAATTATTACTACTTATTTGAATGTTCATTCACATTATATGCTGAAAAGGAACCATTGCAAAAAAAAAATGAGAGAAAACTGCACGATGGAAGGCAAGATAAAACAAATAGAATTAAAATTGACTTTGAGATCACAAATTTCAGTTTTTTTATATTTTTTTAAGTATTATGTATATTGTAGCAAAGTCTAATAAGCTGAGATCTCCTAATTCAAAATATTATCACCGTCCGTTAAAGAAGTGGTTAGAGAATATCCTAATGCATTTAAACAACACTTTTAAAGTTTATATATATTCAAATCTAAAATATTTTACAAATATTATTTTTTATTTCATAAACGTTCTGTAAATGTGCAGGAGATCTCCTATCATAACTTTCGTTAATGAGCCTGAAATAATCACGGTAGAAATATTATTAGTAGTATAACATTCTTCCAAACAGGAATATACTCTAGCAGTAAGTCATGCCATACTCTTTGAACGGTCTAAAGGCCCACCGAATAAACCATAAAACTGAATGATCGGGCCGTGGCAACATCAATACTGATGGGAATTGTAGTTGAGTTCTAAGGGCCATCACCGGCCACGATACAACCCTTCCCGTAGGAAATACATCCCATCTTCGATAAGAGAAACCTAAACCCTACCTATTATTGTACCCTCCAGGGTGGGGAGATCCAACCACTACGTTGGAAGCATCTCATCTTCATTTCGAGGTGCTTTCCTGTGGGGGAGGGTAGAAAATGGATACTTTTGTATTAATTGCTCGCCACTAGGGAAAATAGTTATTAAATACCGGCCTTTGGCATGAATCTAGCACTCGCAATTTTTTGAAGGAGGGTAGGGGTGATTGATCTATGTTATGTGATTAATACACAAGTACCAGAAAATCAAATATGTCTTTTGAACACCTTTATCCCGAGTGATTGAAAATTCAAGTGATCTATCATGAAACTCCATCTGTATTTATGCGATCACATATCAAATTTAATTGATTTAAGTCTTTTGATTTTGAAAGATTGCGCTTTTTGTATGAGAATCTACATACAAATAGACAGTCAACTCTATGACCGATTTGGTTCAAATGTGATTAAATTCTATGCTTTAGATGCTAAATATGTTTACCGAATTTCCTTTGCTTAAGATATTAGATTTTAATTCAGGCATTTGCATGCAGGCAAAAATATAAATTGACTGACGGTCAATTCCTCGATGGATTTACTTTCAATTTTGATAAGAATCTACATTTTAAATGATAAACCTGTATACAAAATTTTATCTATCAAGCCTTTTACGATTTCAAGTTTGCACTTTTAATATGGCTTCCTTCAAAATATGAAAAATATTTACAAATTTGATGAAAAAGTCAAATTTCATCCGCCTAACTTAACTCATTCTTGAGTTTTGCATTCACAGATAAACAGATAGACGTAATTCCAAAATCTACAGTTTGAACGTAAAAAGGTCTAAAATCTAAAAATTCGGAAAAAAAATGTAATTCATTTTTTTTTTTGCAATTTCAATATTTTATCTTTGTATCTCATCTCAAATCAAGTTGCAGGAAGCCCGAGTAAAATTGAACTTAACTGCAAACCGTAAAAAGCTCGAGAGATAAAATTTAGTATATACAATATGATAAATATCTATAAAGCTGATGTGAAGGCTAGATACCAAATTTCATCCGTCTTACTCAAAGCATTCTTGAGTTATTATATTCACAGATAAACATATAAACATAACTCCAAAAATGTGCTGTTCGAATGCAAAGAGGTCTAAAATCTACAGATTAGGTAAAATTTTTAATTCATTTTTTACACTTAAAATATTTTCTCTATATATACTTCACATATAAGAATATAAAAAAGAAGAATTTGAATACCGAATATGTGTGTAGTTAAAACATTATCATATTACAGCAATTATTTCAGAAATCTTTTGTAATACGATTTATGATAGGAAGATGCAATGCTTCTAAATCATTTCTCCTTGACTTCTGTCTAACATAATAATAACTAACATAATAAAGGACTAACTAACTAATAATGTCTAACATAATAATAAAGGACATAATTAAGTTGTTAATTAGCACATTAAAGCGTTCTCTTATTACTAAAAAATAATTACAATATAATTGGCGAATAAGCATGAACAATTTTTGGAGCATTCACTTGTTTGTATAATAACATTGAATAGCCTCACCTATTAAAATAACATATATATTATAAATACATACATAATTAACATATATAGTTAATATCTATAATAATATTATATTTCACCTCACTTCATCTTGTAATCCGATGGTGCCTCTGACACACCATTCAAGAATGTTTATTATTCTTACGATTTATTTATTTATTTTTCAAATTTAATTGTTAAAAATGCCTGTATAATGGTTAAGAGATGTAGATTAATTTTTCAAAGAAATTCGAACTAAAAGAATTAAGTATATTTATTTTTCATTGCAATAAACAAATCTTTGTATTAGGTGAATAATTTTGAATCTAGTTATTTTTCGGAGCGCAGAGGGTTAAAAGATTGGATAGAAATTCAGCTCATTTTTTATTTCAAGAACTATATAATATGTTTCTTAAGCTATCAACAAAATTTTAAACTAATATTTTCATAAACTAAACTAAACACTTTTCCCTTTTTACTTCTTTTTAGCCAAAGAAAAGTTCTTTCCCCTCTTTAAAAAAAATATGTGACTTAACTGGTATAGTTTGATTTCGTTGATATTTTTTCAATATTTTTAATGCAAAAATTCACAAATATGTCGATTTTTGATCATTTTATGAAAAATTCATCCCAAACATAGGCACATACCTTATACGAAATAATAACACTAAATTAAGAAATAGTGATTCGTACATTTTGATATATAATGGAAAGCACTTAAGTTACTCAGCCGTAAGTATTTAACCTTTGTTCGAATATATTAGCTAAAACTATTAAAACGATCTCTAAGATTAAGAAATTTTATACATTTTATATAATGAAACCAATCGCAGCATTTCAATTGTCGAAATATGGAATTGAGCAATCTTGTTTCAATAACCATAATAAAAACGGTAAAAAAAACATATGAAAAGATGCTTAGCATCATTTTTTGAGCAAGAAATTACACAATACATGTGTGCATGGCAACCGAAATAAGAAAAAAAGCACTATTTACGTCAATGCGCTGTCAGAGTGGATGTTATACGTATTGCGCACATCTCTGCAACGAAACTAACACCTGTATTTCAGAGCATCGCTCAAATTTAAGTTCGGAGTTTCGTTTTCGATTCGGCGTTATAAGTCATTTCTTGGTAAATAAGTGACGTCGAACAAATTCCTAAACGACATTTTTCTCGTGAATTCGGATGTTTTAGAATTTTCGAACCTTTTTTCATCAATTAGACTCTAGGAATGTTGCGAATGGTCTCTGTTGTGTGCATTTATTTTCCAATCGCCTGTTACTGGGAATGAGGAGGAGCGCAATGTGTGTTAGGGAGCGCAATGAGGGCAAACGATAGGGCAGGGGTAGCGAACCTTTATCGCTCAACTTGTCATTTTTTTTTCTAAAGAGATGTTTAATGTAGTATAGACGCACCGTCAAATAATTTTGATATGTGATTATTTAAGAAATAATATATATACTAAATACTAACAACTCAAAACTCCTTATTTACTACAAAAAAATATATTTTGCTTGTATAGTAGTACTTTTTGTTGTTGTTATTAATGGCACTTGCCATGGATAAGTGCGCTGACGGCCTTGTATAGCACTAAATGTTTTAGTTATACTTGTAATTCAAATTAAAGTTACATTAATGTAACTTCTGTTGTTGCAAATTAGATGATAAATAACGTATTAGGATTGCAGGATGTTACTTTTAGCAGAATGCATGCTGAATTAGAGTCCTCTTCCAAACGGTTTTTAAATGAGTCCTTAATGTTATTCATCTCTGAAAATAATGACTTGCGGGCATAGATAGTTAAATAGCACAAATATGGTTAAAATAGCACAAACCTTCTTCTTAGAGTAAAATGTGTCTGGAATCGAATTCTATGTTTCCAAAATTTTGTTACTGGCAATTTTTTAATTCTATTGCTTGTTAATCTTTCTATTGCAATCAATTCCATTTGAATTCATATTGAACTAGACTGGAAATCAATCAATTGCATTTCAGATTCTTTAATTTACCAGTCAAATTGGGATAAGTTCAGTTTATCAAATAAAGTCACACACAAACTATAAGATACAAACCATTTTGATGGATGGAGTGGAGTGCCATTGTTGCCAAAATATAGTGTGGAGTGCCATTGTTTGCCATCCCTGCAATAAAGTATTACCACCATAATTCTAAGTCAAATAGATTGAGACGAGTAGATTAAATGTATTTTTATTATATTACTTATACTAAAATTTTGGGCTTACCTAAGATAAAGGTTTCTAATTATTTGGTCTATAATAGGATACTTAACTATATCTACTTTTATAATGTCACTGTTGATGACAGGGGCGATGAAGTCATATTATGAGTTAAGAGACACTCTCCCTCGCTATACCACTGTCGGTCATGAATGAAATATCATAGGAAAGTTTTATACTCTCTCACCTCACATATAAATACGCATTAATTTCTATTACTGTATCCATTCACAAATTACATAGCTGCCTAACATATACAATTTCTACCTTATACAACGTATGGGCATTTTTTAAAAAGAATTTCAATACAATATTTTTTTGCTCTTAAAACATATTTATTATTTTATTTTCTATTTTTATATGTGTGTACCTTCTCATATTAAAGAGTTATTATATTTTTTCAATATTTAACTTTATTTGGTTCATCGTACGTCTGCCTAGTTTATTTAAAAAGCAATGACTCAACGAAGTTGAAATTTAAGAAATAAAGCTTCTGTTTTATCTGAACAGTTGCAAATGTCACGAGAAGTATTTTATCTTGTGTGATTTTATATGAAAAGACACTGCATATGACACACCTAAATAAATTCACCTAAAATAAAGGTTAAAGCCAAGATTAAAAGTTACAACCAAGAAGATTTTGAAATATGATAAAAAAAATTTAATGCAACACAAAATCAACAAATGATAAGAGAAATTAATTTAACCACAGATATCGCAGTAGAATCGCAAATAAATATCTCATCATATTTTATCATCTATAAAAAAATTAGCCAATTGTCAGATCATGATAGGCCTTAAAAGAAGAAACTAAAAGGTTGTTTTGAATTGTTTAGTTTTGCATGATTTATTTATAAATTATTTTCCTTCTTAAAGAAGTTGCAACTCTCGTTCACTAAAATCCTTTGCAGGAAAACTACTTTTACAAGTTTGCACATTTTCCAGTATTTAACAACGAAAAAAAGAATAGGCGAATTTAGACACGCCAAAATAATTATCATTTGGCAGCATTTCGCGATTACTATCTTAATTATTTTATATTTAACTGATAAACTCGGCATTGTACTGGCTTACAATTTATTTATGTATAATATTTTTAACGTAGAAACTATTTTTTGAATAGCATATTATAAAACTTAACGGATTTTTTAAAGGAATATATATTCCCATGAAGGGGGGAGGGCGTCTCAAGATGAGGATGAGATCCTTCCTGCATGGTGGTTGAATCCCGCCATCCTGGAGGGTATATTAAAAGGTGGGCGTCTGGCCCCTCCCATCTATGACGGGAAGGAAGGTTTGTACTTACGGGATCCTTAGGGAAGGGTTGTACCGTGAGCGGTGATGGTCCTTTGGACTCAACCACAGCTCCAACCAGTATTGATGCTATGACGGTCCGGTCATTCAGTATTTATTATCCATGTACCTTAAAGTTAGTGATACGACTGAAAGGTATATATATTGAAATAAAAAAAGAAATGCTATAAAAAAGCGGTGGAACAGTTCAAAATTTCAGCGTTTCCCACCAAAGTAGTGTCTATAATTTTTTTTTTTCATTTCAAAAACATCTGTCTTAAATTTTCTAAATTAGTGACAATTAAAAGAAAAATTGAGCAAAAATGAAAGTAACATCTTTGAAAATGTAAAATTTTTAATTTTAAGATGGTGTAGTAATTTCTGAAACAATTTCCACCTAAGTTTCTGTAGGGAAGAAAACTAACATCAGTTTTATTTCTTAAAACTTTCAATCCTCTTCTGTCACGGGACATCTGCTTCATTTACTCCAAAGAACTTTACTTTTCTTGCCTCAGTTTGAGTAATTGACTTACTCTTGCTTTGGGGCACTGTTAAATCACTATTTTGAAGCAAATAAAAATTGGAGAAATATATAAATTAAAACGAGACAGAAAATTTAAAAACCGAGGTAAAATCGTTCAAAATTAACATTAATTCTTTAAAGAATTTAATAAAATTAATAAAATAGCGTTTAGAAATTAAATTGATGTCATTGCAAAGGTTTAAATATATTTCTTCTAAAATAATTTCTGAGGAATTTATTGTGGGGGGAAAAAAAAGCTTTTGTAGTAAATTTCTAACTAATTGAATATTGAATTAATTTTTGAACTTGAGAAGTTGACAGTGTTCTTTTTTATGTACTAAATAAAAAATGCCCAAAATTTCATTGAATTTGTTCCAGTTATTTAGGAGATGTGGAACATATACCCATATATCACTACCACGGTTTTTATTTACATTAAGATAAAGTTACAGAAATACTAAAGTTTTCCTGGTAAAAAACATAGTCCAGAAATTAAAGATTTTTTTTTCATCTAAATTTTTAAAAGTTGCTTGAAATTAACTACTAGATTAAATAACTAACTACTATAAATAGAACTCAGTAAAGTATCCTAAATCGAATTCTCTCCATATGAGTTTGACGAGCATCCCTGTAATAACCTAAAAAGTATCCTTTACATTTTTATTACATCCTTTGCATATTTATTTCTTATAAATATCCAAGTAATTTGAAAATTAAGCTCTGTTTAATCTTATACATCATTCCCCTCCTTGCCTTAGTGCTCGGGTAATCGGAATATCTGAATCATTATGAAAATTAATGAACGAATTATAGACCAAATTAAAGTCCCGATTATTATTTTACTCATCAGGAAAGCGAGAATTAACCACTAAACAATAAACTCTTCAACGGTATATATTAGATGCTTCCCAGTGAGATCACATGCAAGAAACAGATAAGTGTTCCAACACTATTTTTATGAATGTGTTCGTAAGATGTTCACTTCACCCGATGATTGAAATTAAAAAGTTGTGTCGTAATTATTAATTTATTATTTGAATTAAAAATATAGGGCTGGGATATCCTTGTTGGTAGAGTGTTATACTCCTATTCCTTAGGTTGCGAGTTCGATCTCCGAGAGTTTGTGGCTGGTGCACATTAAATCTGTCGTGGTCACAAAGTCCTCCATGTCCAATACCACTGAGGGTACTGGGTCAGAAGCGATCGTTCTCTATTCCAAATATAAATTACGATCAGTTGATGAATAAATGAAGGAAGTCTGCCCGTTAAAAAGAGGTTTGTGACTTGTGCGAGCTAGAAGTCAGACTTCAGCCCATGGGTGTTCAGGGGTCCATACTCTCAGAAGGTATGGAACCCTGCTTTCATTGTAAAGCGGAACGCAGCAACAACATATTGAAAATTCCTTCAATTATGATGCCCTTGAGACTATATATTAAATTTTTTTGGATGCTGGAATTTATTGCGAATTATATGAACAAATTCGTCCCATCAGTGGGGCTATAAACTGAAGACCAAGCATACTTGGAAACTAAACACTGTGGGCTCAGTGTTAGGTTGACCATATAACCGGGACATATGCCTTGCACCCTAGGACCCTAGATAAAGAAAGAAAGATATGGGGACTGCAGACCTTGACCCAAATGGGTTGTCGTGCCACTGAGTTTAGTTTTATATGAGAAAATTAAAACAAACTTCGGAAAATACCTTATTCCATCACATTGTTTTTACTTATTGCACTTTATCAAGCCCGCTGACAGACTTATCAAAGATTTAAGCCGAATGAGCATCTCTTATTTTTCAGTAGCGCCAACTAGAGGCAAGAGTTTGACTTAGCTACAACCACGTCGCAACCTTTTTTAAGGGGCAAACTTCATTCATGCATTTCATTATTTTATTCACAGATCGTAATGTAGACCTTGAACAGCGAACGATCCCCTTTGAACCAGTACCTCCAGTGGTATTACTCTCTATATGGAGGACATTGTGACCTCGAAACATTTCCACCAGCCACCACGCACACGGAGAGTCTTCGGCTGGTGGATTCGAACTCACAGCTCAAGGGATGCGAATTCAACGCGCTACCAACCAGGCTATCCCAGCCTACATTCCATTGTTGTCTTGGTTTATGGAGATTTTCGTCAACAGATCTCTAAACGCACATTAGAATTTTTGAAGCACTTACATCGGGATATATTCTGATTATACTCCATGTAGGCCATGGGAACCCAGAGAATACATCTCCTCAATACATGAAACAGTTGTTGACATTGTACTACTACCTTGACCACGTAGTTACTGATAGTCTATAAATTATTGTTAAGAAGTGATTTCATACCTTATAACTCTTCAGAAGGAGTGTGCCGGTGTCCTGGCCCAGGGGTAGCGCGTCTTCCCCGTGATCTAAGCATCCTGGGTTCAAGTCCCGTTTCAGGAATGGTTGTTTTTCTGTGTTCCATCTGTAAGGCGTGTGAATGTGCCCCCCTGTAAATAGGGGTTGTGTGAGAGAATGTGATGAATGAGTAGCAAAAGTCGCACTCTTGACCCTAGTTGGAGCTACTACAAAATAAGAGACGCTGCTTAGGCTTAAATCGCTGACTACTTCAGCGAACTTGTCCATGGCAAGTGCCATAAGAAACAACAGCACAACATAACGAGGGCTTCTTATAGATTTTTAAAGCGATTAAAGTTTCGACTATTTTCCACTAAAATAAATTCGCATCGATGTATGTCTGTCATTAATCATCAAAAAGAGTTTATTTTTCGAATACCACTCATGTTTCCTTATAATTTGCTAATATTCGTGAATAATAGTGTAATCACCAATGTTCCATTTTTCAATAATGTGCATTTTTTTTTTGTCTTGATTAATCTTGTTTCCCTAATAGCTTCAATGTCTATAAATTCGTAAATCAACGATTTCCGCACGGAAATTTTAGAACAATGGAATTACTTTCAAATCAAATTGATGTGAATAATTCTACACAATCCGTTGAAAACAGTTGAGATTTTAATAATGAATGAGGAAACAAGCTCTAACAATGCAAATTTAAATCTCCTAGAATAAAGAGATATAAATTTTTTAACTATAATAATCATGCTGAAAAATAGATAAATAATAACTAATAACTAACTTAATGAGATAACTAAAGGGTTTGGAGGATTTTCTAAATCTTAATCACATTTGAAGGAAACAAAGAAATGAAAATTTCTCGCAAGATTCAGGATTTATTTTTTGAACAGTTGAATTGTCTTCAGTTTCTAGTTTAAATAAATAACTATTCATATGATTTCATCTAATTACAAAATAATAAGAGCGCAAATTTTTATAAGATTAAAGTAATAGTAGCTAACTAATCGAAGATAAAAATGAATGAACTGTATCAATAAATGTTCAATAATAAATTTTATGGGAAAATCTAAAATATTAAAATAGCGATTTATCATATATCTCATAATATTGGAGGTTAAAATATTTTTATGTTTAATATTTTAAATATAAAATTACTTTTGTTTAAAATATTATAAAACGTAAAAACTTTTAATCATATAAAACGCCATTTAATGTAAATGAGAATAATAATTTAACCAGGCATTTTTTAGAAATCGTCAACGGTTTCAATTTCTCTAAAAATCGTCTGCATCTGTAACGGAAGGAAAAATTACAAAGAAATGAAATCGATATCATTGAACAGATAAAGTTTTGAATTTAAAGAAAATATAAAAGTATTTTGTAACTATTTAAATAATTAATTCTAATAATTTATTTTAAAATCACTGAAGGAAATAAACCCAAATTTTTGGTTAATTTCTAATTAATTCAATATTTAATTAAGTCTTGCAATTTAAAAGGATAAAAATATTTTTTTCTCTTGTTCTAAATAATAAACGTCCAAAGTTTGATTGAATTCGGCCCAGTTGTTTAGGAAGAAATGTGAAACATATCTACAAACACAGACACAATGACTTTTATTCATTTTCAAGTTACTGTTTATATAGATATATTTTATTCATTTTGGAAATACTTAGCAGGAGAATTTAAAGCAATAATTTAATTTCAATTTCATTTAAAACTTTAATAAATATAACACTCCTTAAAAATTTATCAATGTTAGATGCTATTTAAATTGATATTACAAAAAATGAGAATGAGATTTTGAACATGTACAAAGATTGGTCGCAATATATCACTTCAGAATTTATTTCTTAGTGATAAATAAATCTCCTTCGGCAATTTTGAATTTTTATCGACACTATAAAAACGATATCTGAACCATTTTGTGAATATAGCAGTAATAAAACTGCAACAGTATTATGGTAGGTAAATAATACATATCTAGAAGCATTTGCGGAAGAATACTTTCATTTTCGAAGAGTGAGAGTTGAAAAATATTTTTCCGTATGCAACAACTATATCACTTATGTTTTACTTTACGCTAAAAGAATACATTCAAACAAATGTAATTTAGAATTTTTATCAAACAATTACTTAATT
>JAOUZG010003472.1:354522-402034 GCA_026289955.1 Argiope argentata
TATATATATCAAAAACTAGAAAAGTTCCGAGAAAGTCATTTGTAGAATGGGAGTAGGGGGGGGGAGGATTGAGAATAATCTTTAAGAAATTGACAGAAAAAAAATGCCATAATGAGTTAAAGATGAAAACAGAAAACCCTTTGACTTGCATATTTCAATAAGAAGCATTAATAAAATTTACATTTGAAGTAGTAAGTTATTAATATAACAAATATAAAACAAATTATTAAAATTCTAATGTTTCATGCTAGAAAACGACATTTATTGTATCTTAGGAAATTACAACCTGTACTATGAAAATAACAAAATAAACCCAAGGAGAACTGTTTGTCCCAAACTTTCTCGCCTACTATGTAATAAATGTGTCTATTATAAACCTCTTAATATTCGGAGACAATAAGTGCAAAAGAACTTATTATCATTTGATCTTTGGCAATAAATTGATAGAATGTAGTCAATACCGAAGTATCAGAAAGATGAATCTATATTTTTGAAGGCTGTTATCGAACCTTTCTGAACCAAAATTGACACTAACCTACAACTGTAATCATAAAATCACTTACTAAATTTCAAACATTTATTTGAGTCACTGCGATTTTGAATTTACGAGTTTACATGCTTGTGAAAATAAAGACTGACAGATGGTCATCTCCTTGACAGATTTGATGCTAAATTTGACACATATCCATATTTTAGATTTCAAACTTTGTGCAAAATTTTATTTATCTACCTCCCTTCTTTTTACAGCTATCGTGGTAGATTATGTTCGGGCGGACAAACATTCTCTGAACGAATTTCATTTAAAATGCGATGGAAATCTGCAAATTCGAAGTAGAGAACATATACCAAATTTCATTTTGCAAACGCAAAAAGTTTTTGAGTTATTGTGTTCAGACATATTTCCAAAAATGTGTTTTTCGGACTCGAGGAGGTTTGAAATGAGGAGATTCGTCAAAATCTTGAATTAGAATTGATTTTCTGATGATACAATACTTTTTTTGTCTTCTTTATATAAGAGAAAATAAAAATGTATTACTTTCTACTTTAACAACCCAAGTGTAATAATTTTATTCTGTCCGACCAAATATTAGGTTATGCGGCGCTAGCTTCATGAGCCAGATAACATCTACGATATTGAAGTATACTTTTGATATTGTAGTTATGTAGCTCAGCTACCGGCCCTAGCTTTACGGGCTCGTACCGTGACCTTCATTTGTCACACTAGTGAGCTTGACAGCGCAACCTTATTCAACTGTGGGGCGCCATCTACCCGTAGAGAAAGCCGTCAGACTCACTAGACACATCAACGCTCTCACACACTCACCATAACACTTAGCGTTTTAAAATCTTTCGTCTCTCCGCCTACTCCCTGGTGGGGGAGTAGTGTGGCACTACCTTCATTAGCCATATAACATCTACGATACTGAAATATACTTTTGGTGTTGTGGTTATGTTACTCAGCTACTGGCCCTAGTGTCGCGAGTTCGTACCGTGACTTTCAATTGCCATAGGTAGCGTTTAAAGACAATTTATTCATTTACAGCTTTTGTACATAAGAACAACTCTTTCTCATCTGCGTTAATATGATTGATAATATTTACATCACAGTTGAAAATTATACATGAATTGCTCCTCGATTAATGTTGGATGAAAAACCTCACAAGAAAAGCTAACATGTTACTAGCACATCAGGCTACTACAGAAAGTGTTCAAGGAATTTACCGATTTTCACGGGATAGATATTAACTAAGAAGCCCGAATAACACGAAGCTCTCTCTCTCTCTCTCTCTCTCTCTTTCTCTCTCTCTCTCTCTCTCTTCATATTTTCTTATAAGTGCACTTGAGCAACCTGTTACCTAATAGCTGTTCATAAAAAACCTCAATGGTCTCCAGTCAACCGTGGGGATGTCCGTTAATGATCCACCCTCGTAGCTGTCCCATCACAATGAAAAAAAATAAAGATTTACATCCAAAGAGTTTGACTCTTTCCCTTTGAAGATACGATTTATTTCCTTGGAACGATGAAAAACACACTTATGGTTATTTATCTGGACTCAACTAAAGGCCAGATGACCCTGAGGGGAGAAGATCCCCTATATGGCAATCTGGAGGCAATTAACAACGTTGAGGTGTTACGCAGTTGATTACATATCTGGCCGGTAATGTCAATTATTAAGAGTGGGAGTACGAAAACACTACAGTTGCCAACAGCTGTCTCAGGGTAAGGGAATTTATGTTGTTTGTTATTTTTAGTGACACTTGCCATGTACAAAATAGCTGATGTATCATCGAAGATAAGCTGAAATGAGCGTCTCTTGTTTGAAGTAGCGCCAACTAAGGTCAAGAGTAAGATTTAGCTACTCACTCATCACATTTGCTTGCAAAGTCCCTTTTTATCGGGAGATGCATATTCACAGATAGAACGCAGAAGAATAACCGTGCCCCAACCGGGACTCGAACCTCGGTAACAGGGTAAAGAACAACCTCCCTTGTACCAGGAATCGAACCCGAGACTCCCAGATCACTGGGAAGACGCGCTATCCCTATGTCAGGCTGCCGGGAAGGGAGTTGTTTCTTTACACTAGTAATAGGCAGCATTTGATTTACACTAGATTTTTTAAGCAATTACAAGGCATAAAAATGAATTCTTCATAATACTAATGAAGCACATTTCTGGAATATTTACCTTTTCCTTTTTTGGACATTTTTACTTATGTTTAGCAGTTACCTATGTTTAATATCATTTTTTTCAGCACCGTTTACATATTTTTCTTTTTTTTCTCATCATTTACACACTTTTCTTTTTTTTTTCTCACCATTTATTTATGATTTCTCTAGTCCCTTGAAGAGTGTAAAAGTGAGATAGCACTATATTATGCTAATTAATATAACACATAATACTTTCCACAACTTCAAAATAATCTTGAGAAATGTGCTTGCGTTACATTTCCGATATCTTGAATGTAAACACAAATTATGCCTATAAAAAGAAAAGACTGGAGAAATGATAAAGTATATCATCGAACCAGTATGATGACTATATCTTCAAAGATTTAAATAAATTGTGTTGCTCAAATTTTGGTAAAAGACTATTATCAATGAGTTATAGCATATAAGGCGAAAATTAGTCACTGTAGAAAATTTGGAAAGAAAGAAATGTTTAGGAAACGTAAGGTTTCATTAAAAGCCTGGTAGAAATCTGCAAATTCAATATAGAGAGCATTTATGAAAATTCTTTCTTCTAACACAAAACTTTTTTGAGTTGTTGTGTGCTTATGCTAGGCATATAAGGTAAAAGATAGGAGCTGTAGAAAATTTAGATTAAAAGAAATGTTTAGGAAAATAACAAACATACAAAACTTTTGATTTAGTATTCTGAATGTCGATAAATAAGAGATATAACAAATAATTCGAATATTTCCAAACAATCAAAAGCAATGGCCATTATTTAATTATTGGAAGAGAAAAGTATGTATTCCGTGAGAACTGATTATTTCAAATTTGTAAATATTTACAACTTGCATATAGATTCAGAATAATCATTTATAACAGCAAATAAAAATGCTTCTTCAAAAGAAATCAAGATAACAAATAAGTTAGAAAAGAATGATTCTCGTAAAATTTCCCGCATCCTCAACTCAACTAATTTATGCTTAATGAGAAGCTTTCTGAGAAAAAAAGTCATGAGGTTATCAGTACTTTTATCACAAATCAACAAAAAGCTGTTCCACAGAATGACTAATATTAAGCTATCGAGCACTTGTTTTTGTAAACAACGAGCTTTATCTTTTTATTGAGTATTTCAACGACGAAATGAATAAAAACGTTTTAACAAATATTAATGAGTATTCGTGAGTACCCATAAGTATACAATTAAATCCGTTTTTATTGGATTCTGCAATCCCAATTTGAATCTTGATTTTTTTCGATGACTCGTTAATTTTGCAAATTCAATTGCAAATTAATTTTTAGACCATTTATAAACTCCAAAAAATATTTTAAAAACAAAATAATATCGTGCGTCTTCAAGTACTCATTTTTTTAGGTATTGCAATAAAAATAAGCTCATAAATAATAATGATGCCATTTAGTTAGCATCGAGCATTTATTTGACTGAAGATTAATTTTTATGCATTAAACTTAACATCTAATCAATAAGAGAGTTTGTCTGGATTACGTTATTCGAAATTTGTTTTGATTGAAAAAAAATTAATAATACTGAAAAAAATTAAAAAATTAAAAATTACGTTTTTAAATTTTTTAATGGTTTACTCACATGAAAGTTAAGAATTATTTGTACTGGTTTTCGGGTAAAAAATGACAAAAATAAAGATCAAAATATTCACACATTCTTTTCAAGAAGTCACGATATGGCATGCAATTTCTGAAAATCAAAATTAAAAAAATCAAATGTAAAAGAAAATTATCTTGAAATACATCCATGGATCAAATTCTTATTATCATTTCACTTATTATTTGCCATTTTTCCCATGAATTCATACTTTTATATGCAATTTATATTAGTCCAATTTATTGCATCACTAACCCTTAATCCTTTAATAAGGGGAATTCTTTCCTTCCTGTTAAATGATAAATATCTGATAACATGAAACCCTGAACCGTCGTTATAGAGTAAGAGTGTTTGGGTTACTTTTGGAAAACAAAAGTGAATCATTTGTATAAAATAAATAACTATAATATGAAAATACAAATTGGGAAAATTCGTCGTAGACAAGAGAGATAAATCTACAAATGTCCCTTTTTTTCAAACTGAACGAAATAAAAAGGAAAATTCTTTGAAGTTTCTTAGGAAAGAATATGGAGCAGGAATATCTAAACATTTGTTGCCCAAAAGAGCAGTTTTAGTATGCTTATGGACCAGCCCATTGCTTGGGAATTCTAGCATTCTTTGTTTTTTGCGAAGGACTTGTCAACTTACAATGATCTTGTGCCGTTGCTCCATTTAATGGAAAATGAGGCTGAGAGCCGAGTGATTTTCATCTCTTTCTTGAACTGACGACTGAGAAGGACTCTAAAAGGATAATTCAAGACCAAGAAGGGACTTCAAAGGAACGTTAATTCTATCGACATGGAAAAGCTACAAACGCCCCTTCAACGAAGCTATAGAGCTAGCTCGCGTAGCCCATGATTTTACTGCCAAATTCCTTCCTTTTTCGTTAAATGTGATGGGCTCATGTTCCTATAGCGTGCTTTATACATAAGAGACTGCTGTGTTAGGGGGACAGGGATGTTTCCATAAGAACACTCAAAAGTGTCCAAGCATACATTTGCTTTACAAATATGACTGAGCGGATACTTCTTTAGCGTTTTAAGATTCCTAGTTCTCATTGCTGTTTTTGAGGAGAATGGGAAATGTTTCTTAACTTTAGAAGAGAAACCAAGGCATTTCAGTTTCTAAGGTAACTGACTAAAATGTTATTAGGAATGAGAGGGTTAAAGCCCATCACACATAATAAGTTGCAATCTATTAAGCAGAGAAGATGAGGAACTTGAATCACCGATGTGATGAATGTTTGAATCTTCACGCGATAATGTCTAAAAGTTAGTTACCTTGATTACAAACAGCTCTCTGTAATTTTTCCCCTCTTGTCTTTTTATAGTCCATCGGAGAATGAAAAAGAGATGGCCCTGAAATTTTCTTTCCCAGAATCGCATTTTAAAGCATACTAAATGCACCGTTTCTTTCTATGACAATTATTATGTTTTTTTAAATATATACTTAACTTTTTTTTGATTGATAGAAACAGAAATGATTAATATGCAATTCCTTTTTTTAATTCTTATATTACCTGTAGTAAATCATTCCATTGGAAAATTCAGAAGAGATATCTTACAATTATAAAAATTACTGATTTAAATTAGTAAATAAAATTGTATTTTGCGCCTTTACATCTTAGTAACCCTGGTAATGTAGTAATTTGTTGCTTAAAAATACAATTCAACATGACTTAAAACTGGCCCTTTTTTCATTTCTTTTTGAATAATTTAATCATTAGTCACTAAATACAATTGTTTTTTTTTTTTGCCTGATGTTTATAATTTTATCTAAAAAAACAGTAAGCGATTTCTAGTTTCTAATTTATTTTTATTAAAATTAACTTGCCTAGTAAATTTCTAAATTATATCTCTTTATCATGTGGTCCTTACAGTCGTTTATAAAAATAAATTAACAACAAATGCTTCGTGAAAGTGTAAGCTTAAAGTACATAGTCATGTATGTGTGTATTTTCGTATGTATGTATATACTCATTGAATATGTTATTTTTATATTTATTTATTTAAAAAATGTTGCACAATATTTTTATTAGTTTTATTTCATATTTACAGCCATTCATTTTTTTAAAAAACTATTTTTAGATATCAACCATTTGAAAAATCAATCAACAATTGAAAAGAAACATTTAAAATTTCGCTCCTAACATTATTCGAACTGCATTTTCGATGTCATCTTCCTCGCTTCAACCGCACAACGGAATCGAATGTTCATTGTTGTTGCGTGTACACAGCAAAAAGAAATTGCATGAACACAACAGTAATTAATTAATACAACATCAACCCTTTACAGTCGGAAAGATAATTCTTTGCATAATTATTCACTTAATACATAGACCTGTTAATTAGACCAAAAATAAATACATGCAACTTCTTTAAGCTGAGTTTCCCTGATAAACGAAACTACACCATTTTAACATTCTCTAAATATTTTAACACATAAAATTTAAAAATATATAAATAAAATATCAAAATGACACACCGTTTTGAATGGTGGCTGAGAGAAGATATTCGACTGCAAACGGTTAAAAAGATTCTCTTCAAACAAGCACTTCATTTTCATCAATGGAGGCGCATTGTTGGAATTCTCTAGATTAAGATTCTATGCTAAACATATGAAGTAATAATGATCGCATTTTAGATTCATATTGTATATTAAAGCAGATATACACTTAAACTTGCTGGTCCAAATCGATGTGTGTATCTTCGTGAAAGAAACACTCTCTTTTCGTATTAAAGCAAAAATGTGTCAATGACGATCGGACATAAGGAACCTTATCTATTACGTGCAATTGTTGAATGTTATATGCATTATTTGAATAATTATTGCTGCAGGAGGGTCCATGGGAGATAAATTTAGCCGTGATCTAGCTGTATTGATACCGACGTATATAAAACGCACCTGCCTCATTTACACGGTGGCTCTTCTGTGGAATAGGGTCTCAAACCTGGAACTCTTAATCCCGAAAACGGTGTCTTCCCTCCATACTGGAATCTAAATGCTGTGAAATTGAGTCCAGAATGAATTAAGAATCTTACGCAATTTCGCCAAAAATATGTTTTCCGTTCTTTGTATATCTACACTTTTTGCACATGTGGAATTTTATTTTTGTGATAATACTGACTTCAAATTAACATTCTTTTATATATGAACCATATTACACATCCCCATATTCCAATAGCCACATTTATGACAACCTTATTTTACCTGACACCAAGATACAACTTAGCCCAGTTGGGGCCCCCTTTGCACCACTACTTTAGTAATGAAAAACATCCATTAAAGAAGGAAATGTAAAATAAAATTTCTATTCAATTTGGGGCCCCTCACTTCTGTAAGAGACCGGGGCAACTGTCTTATATCCGTATTCCTCTGCATGACCAGCAAGGACATCGGTCTCTTCTATTCTCTTCCTTCCGGATTTTATATACTTTATTCACGATTTCCTCTTCTCCAAAAGAATAATTAAGTAGAGAAATTATACAACACATATTCTATAAGGCGTTAAATATGAATTCAATATACTTTAAAACTTCGAAGTTCCGATTGAACCGAATGATTAGGAAGGAGACACTTTTGTAAGATTTCATTTTATTTCTGTTATTAGTCATTATGCGAACAAGGCGTCAAAATGGAAATGCGTCTTTTCACGCATTTTCTATTCAAATCTCGAACTCAACTTTTTTTTGTTGAGTCTAATTTTTTTGTACTAGTATTACTACAAATATTTTTAAAAAATATTTTAAAAACATTTAATTAGCCAATATTTTTCCGAATAAGCAAATCCTTTTCAAATAAAATGTAAGAAATAACACTTTATATTTTTGATATAGAATAAAGATTATTTGCAATTTTAAGATCCCAAGACGTTCATTTCAAATTTCAAAATTGCTTTCTTTAATACCTTTTTTACTTCGTTGCTTAATGGAGAACTTATCGTCAAAAGAATGCATTTCATTCGATAGGCGTATCGTAATCAAAATGAGCACCACTAAAAATTTGTAAATAAACCATCATGTTCCGAAATGGAAAGCCACGAAAATTATTCTGGGTATAAGTGGGAAGTATTAAAGAAATTATATGAACGTAACGAAAATGAAAGAAAACGTTACGAAGATATTGTACATTTAAGTAAGTCGCTTGAATTATTATGAAATTGTTAACATCTTTGAATTGATGTGAATGTCAGTCTGATTTTGAAATTGCTTGTCAGTTTGCTTACATTTGAATGTTCCTCATATTTTTTCAACTACTAGGTTGTTAGTGAATTTTTGATATGTATTTTTGAACAGTGTATTTAATTAGGAATATGAATTTGTGTCAATAATGTTCATATATATGCTAAAAGATTACAGTTTTTATCTTTATTGGAATCGTGATAGAAAATTATCATTTAAAATGTAGTTTAGTTATTTTTAATAATTCTAGTACATCTTCTGTGTTGCTCTCTGAATCACTTGTTTTCATATTGATGTTGAATTATATCTTACTTTTTCATTACACATGAAAATCTTCATAAAATTAAATATAGCAAACTAGTAATAATGACTACTTTTTGCATTTGTTTTGTATGGCATATGATAAATTTTATATATTTTGACGCCTACTTTCGAAAGTTTGTTAATTAATTCATTATAAGATTAAATGAAAAACTATAAAGCTGTACTACAAGATGAATTGCATAGCTAAGCTTAATAAGTTAAAATTATTTCATGCAGTAAAGCTCTGTCATAACAAATGTTAAGGATTCATATCAACTCCTTATTTAAGAATTTCAATAATTCAATATGTTTGCAATTAATTGCAACATGTGGCGTATAATTTCGCATTAATAAAAAAGATGGAAAAAATTTCATTTATTCAAAACATAATTCTTCTATCCTATTATTTCAAAGCTCAAAGTAATTGAATACAGAAATTGGTTAAAAGAAAACATAATATATCAGTACAAGGGATATAAGGTTAAAAGACGCTTTTAAAATTTTATTCTACAAATATATTTAAGTCCATTTTCATTTTAAACATATATTTTCTTTTTAAAATGTTCTTTGTTTGAATCATTCTGATTTTGTTCTGTTTATAATAAAAATATGTTAAAAATTTCAAGTCTGGAATCTGTCTTTTATTTAGACTTGTTAGAAAATTTTATATTTACAATGATAAATCATATACATATATAATTATATAAATTTGTAAATCGCATCATATCATTTTAAACAGCATACATTTCATTGTGGGTTTGTTGAAGAGTCAAATTAAAGTGCTAGATTCTGAAAAAATACTGTAATAGAAAAGAGGAATAATCAGTGTTTTCATTTTATTTTATTTATATTTTATTTGGTTTTATTTTTTAAAAATCAGTAGTATAGATTGATATATTAACTATAAAAAAATAAGAAAAAATATATTTCTAACAAATCTGATAAATTCTCCCTAAAGAAATTTTTTTAGATATAAAGCAGGGCTTTGAAAGTATTCTACATGTAATACATGCTTTTGATGATGACTTGGTGATATTATGTACCAACAAATATGATATATAAATAAATGAATAAAACATAAACATTGTAGCTATGATTAAAATACTTTACCTAAAAAAAAGATTGCTCCTAAAAAAGGGGCAAACGTGAAATATAATAACAGAAGAAAACTTTTTGGTAATTATACAGAGAACACAAATTAAAATTTGAGAAAATAATTAAAATTAGTTAAAATTAATGAGATGGCTAGGACTGAATATTTAAAGTTATTGATTTTATGCTGGGCTTAAGATTGGTTGTGGCAATATGTAGAACAGCAGAAACGTTCTCATCTGCTATTCTATTTCTTGTTTTTGATTTGTTTAAATTCATTAGTTAGAAAGTTTGTTAACAGATGTAAGTGCTGCCAAAGAAAGTTGCAGAAGAATCAGAATTCTGTAAATCAATTAAGGCTAACTGCATACTCTCATCCACTAGATTTACATTAAACAGAAAATGGAGAAGAAAATACACCAACTTTTGTTTGGCACTTTTTAAAATCTGAAAACCGACCATCAAATGCTTTACGCAAGATTTGAATTTGATCCTCATATTGCATTTTCATGTATGAAAATTCTTCACATTCTCGCAGGTAGCCATGAAGGAAACAAACTGAGAAGCCACGTAATTAAAAGTAAATAAACTTGAACAACTGTACATTATTTATTTTGATGTAGAGTCATTTTCGTATCAGATTTTTAAACTGCTTATTTGAAAAAGTTTCACATTTAAAATTAGTCTTATTTTATTAACATTCGCTAGCCAACTTCGAAGGCTATGCGGACCATAGGTTGTGGATCCCTGGTCAAAACAATGAAGGGCACTTAAAAATATCATATGTATGAAACTTCATTTTTATATAGAAATCTCATAATTTGATGATATTAAAACATATACCCGGTATGAAGAATGAAAAAAAAATCAACTGTTGTAATAAATCTATATATTTTGCCTATTCGAAATTTAATTTCATTTTATATTTTAAAGGATTAAAGAACCATTCTGGATAATTTAACTGTTTATTTGTTGTCATACAACTTCATTTCTTATTATTATTCCATCTCTTTGAAAGATAAAAATAAGAAAAAAAGATTATTTTATCAGTGTTAGCTGCAAATAGGAGAAATAAAGAAAAACTGATAAATTTGAAGGAAGAAATGTGAAAATCATTTCTGTTTTACTTGCAAATCTTAAGTTACTATTACATTTAATTAGTTTTGTACCAATTGAAAAAAGTTTTTACAAAATTTTTTAATTGCAATATTGATAAATATGCTGCTTTTTGGATTTCCTTTGACTTATACATCTATTTTTTTTTTTTTTTTTTTTTTTTGAAAAACCATTCTGGAAATTTATGTTTGGACGTAAGATGTCCTATGTAGAAATAGAATGCAAACTATTTAGCACTTACGAAAGATAGTAGCTAATTGACAAAAGTATTTAACATTGAAATAATAAATCAGTTGTTTAAGAGGATTTTATTGTTGCAACTTTTTTTGTCTTTTTTTTATTATTATTATTCACTGGGGGAATCAGTAATGTTAATAACTTTTGTATTAATGTAGGTTATTCAGGGAGACAATTCTGTACTTCGATTGTTATTGAAGGGAGATATATATATATATATAGAGAGAGAGAGATAGAGAGACAAAATATCCAAGAATTATTGCTGGCATTTCCATCTTGATTTTATCAGCCTGGAATGTTTTATAAATACATTTCTATTGAAGAGAAGGAAATATTTTTATTGAAAAGTCAGTTCTTGATAACACAGTTTTAACACTAATGAAATTGTCATTTTTTAAATATGATTTAATTTCATGAATATTACTTATTATCCATTTAAAAACAAAATTAAATGCTCATTAATGTTATCCTTGTAGAAATTTTAATAAAACGATACCATATAATATCAACATAATAAGTTTATCTATAGTCTAATTTTGTAATTAGTATCTTTCTCTACTGTGTAATTATTACTCTAAAATTCTGCTACATAAATTAGTACCAGATATCTATAAGCTCAATTTCTTTGTGGTGTTCTGTAATTTTAGCAGCCAATATTGCAAGCATGTTATTATTATTATTAGTAGTAGTAGTAGAAGCTACTGCTTTTAGGCTCAAACTTATTTGAATGTAAAGATGCATTTTAAATTACAGTTGATGATGCTACTGTTGTAAAATTTTTGAAAGCCATTGGCATAGCAAACCATAGGATATTAATGAGAGGAATTCTTCCATGTGTAACATTACTGCTACATTCTGTATCTCATCCACATTCTGCTGTCTTCATGTCTCTGATATATGAATATGAATGCTGTTTATTCCTTTTGGACATTTTAGGGTCTTCTTTTTTGTTGACTGCCTCATTTAAATGAGTCTGTATCAAAAGTAATATTTTTTTTCATTGTTAAGAATAATTTTCTCATAGCCAAGAAAATTTTTTCTAGCTTTTATGAACTTTTTTTTCTGGGAGGTAACTATGGTGTTTTATTGGACATTTTAGTTTTGCTTACAGGCTGTTACAACTATTTTGCTAGTAAGCAATATGGATTTTATTTTTCCGACTGAATGAATCTGTTTCTTTTCAAATAACTTATTTGATCCTTTTATTGTTTTCTTTTGTCATCCTATGGTGATTCTTTTAATTGTAGTAAGGGGGTGAAATTGTAAATCTATGGGGAAACAAAGGAAACCACATATAGTTACTGCTCAATAATTTGAAACCTAAAATAGTTTTTTTCTTTTTCTTTGTCAAAATTGCCACTGTCGAAGACCCCCCGCCTTCTAGCTGAAGACGTGAAAGATGACAAAATAATTTCCTTAAAAACCCCATTGAATTTCTGTTGTCTCTATATTATACCTTATTGAAAAAATTAATCATTAAGGTTCTATCTGTATAAATCATCTTAATAAACCTTCTTATGTTAGGAAGATCATTGACATTATCATGAATATAAAAGGAGTTAAATAAAGCAATTAATCTTGTAAACATACATTTTAAAGATAATAAAACATATTTCCAATCCTCAAAAGATTAGTTATGTAGATCTGTTCATGAAGAAAGCATATTGGCCAAGATAGTATCCAATCTATGACTTGCAGATCAGGTATCTGGTGTTTTATTAACTAAGCCACTCATTATTTTAATGTGATGTAAAAAGGTATTTCTCTGCCTCTGTAATTTGTTTTAAATTTTAATAACAGTTGATTTAATATATTTTAATTTAAAATATGCAATTTGTTAAATGGCTTATTTGCAAAGTCAAGCTTTCAAGCTGTTGATTTTAGATTTCTACATGTTACAAAAATGCTTAAATTCCTCAATGATAAATCATAAAATTTGTAGAATTTACATTAGAAATTTTGACTTCTATCAATAATTTGTGATGACATTTAAATTCTTCACTAAAAATTTCTTCAGTAATTTAAGCAGCTTAAAGAGAAACCAGCACCATTGAAACATTCAGTCATTTTGACCTTGTAGTTCTCAGATTAGAAAAATTAATTTTTAAAGTATAGGAGATACATTTTAAAAATTTAATCTCATCACTGAAAATGTAAATAATTTTTATGCATTGATGTTTATGAAAATGTATGTATAAATATACATTATTTGCCTTTGAATTAAATATGGGAGAAAAAAAGTGGGCTTTTCTGTTTGGAAGGTTAAATCCAAAAGTGCTGTTAAAATTTATACTGCTTGCTCATTTAACTATAATAAACAGATTGTTTAAAATATTTTTACTGAATTCTTTTGCTTATTTATATTTATTTACAACATTATCCATGCATGGTTTTTTCTCATTGTTATCTATTTAGATATTTATCTAAAAAATATTTTTCTCTCCATCGTTGTTATATTTAAAATTATTCAACTTTTCCTTATTGGAATTATTATTTCTTAAATATAATATCTTGACATTAGTTTTCCATTATTGACAAGTTACACGCACATAAAGATCTATTGGCAATAATTATCCTGATGTGAAATATTTCGATATCTTTGGTAAAGTTATTGAGAATTCAGTTATAACCAACTATTCAGAAATTTCTATATATTTTATGTATTCCAATAACTTCAGTTTTATTGAAAAAAAAAATGCATATAATTTCATCTTTTCCATCAACTATTTGAGCTATTATTTTTATTATTTGTCAGTTATATTTGTCATTTTTATATTCTTATTTCACTTTCTAATTCTTTTCAAACCAATGAAAAAAAATTTAAATCTCGATTGGATTTAAATTTAAACCTAGACTTTAGATCTCAATTTTGCAGACACTCAACTTATTTGAATTTTAAACTATCTGCATGAAAGGGCAAACAAATATCCTTTTTTAAAATTTTACTGATTATTTATGTTGAGCTGAGGGGGAATGATCAGTGTTGTTAAATTAGATAGTTTGCCCTTTAATTTTATTCACGACTGACAGATTAAAAACTTACATTTTATTAGTTACTTTTATGAGAAGATTTTCCAGCAAAGGAATCAGACAATGCATTTTCTTAAATAATATCTTTTTGTCCTTCATAAATGTTGATGTAAGAGTACGATTCTCATCAATTGGAATTTTTTTGTTAAAATCTTTTGTACTCAACAACACATGCATAATAGGAAAACAGGGGGGGGGGGGATGTTAACACATTCAAAGTTTATCTTGTCATTTGAGAAGTTTTGCTGAGCAAGCATTTTGATTTCTTAAGACTGAGTAGGTGAGAAATAAAAACTCATGTAACTTAAAGTACAATTTGAATTTGAATTGAAAGTAATTATTTTAAGAACATAAATAATTTGAAATTTTATATATATATATATATATATATATATATATAAATATATATATATATATATATATATATATATATATATATATATATATATAAACAACCTGAAATAAACAGAAAAGATTCTAAATAGTTGTGTAAAAGGTCTGGCTATTTCATCAGTGATAATCCATGCTTCGGAGTTTCTTTTTTCTTTTGTAATTTTTAAAATAATATTCTTTTTACAAATAATTTATCTTCTTATATTGTTAGCACAATGGTGGAATGTAAATAAAATTTATATCTTTTTGCAGTTGCTGTAATCTTTGAATAAAAAAATGAGAAGTATTTGATAAAGTTGCTGTGTATGTGGTAAATTTTTTAATTACTCTGGAAAAAAACTTTGTGATCTTGCAAAAAGTAATTATGCCGTAGAAATAATAACAATTGTTTAATATGCTTGGCAATATAACCTATATATACCAAGTGAGTTATGTTTAAAATTGTTGCTTGGAATTGTAAAACTGGATTTTTGTTTGGTTGATCTTTTTCATTGCTTTCTCATTTTTTCTGTATAAATTAATCTTTTTGAGCTTATTTTTCTTTAATATTTGTCCAAAAGAAATACTTCCAGCTTATGTATAGCTGTGTTCAAATAACCATGGTTGAAATAGCTGGAATTTTGTTTTGATTCTCATTTTTTTCCCCACTTTGTCTTTATCTAGTAAGTGAAGAATAACTTTTTATGATAATTATTTAGTACATATTAAAACATAAGAGGAAAATTCATTTTTTATGGTTTTCCTTTTGCAATTTTCTGTTTATATCTTTTTATTATCATATATAAATAGAGTATTTTCATTAGATTTTAATAAAGATAAGTAAGGTTTATAAATTTCATTTATAAACTTTTATAATGTCTGCAGACTACAAAGAATGTTGGTTGTATTCTATAATTTTCAGTGTGAAAACAAAAATGAATTCATAAATTTGAAAAAGGATTTTGTTCTATAATAAATGAACAGTAATTGGAATTTCTTAATATTGTGGATAATTATTTATTATGGATACATATAGATCCTCTTCTTTCTAACCTAAGATATAAAGAATTTCTTTTTAGTTTTATGACAATTTAGGAATTTTTTAAAAATAGAAATGATTTCTGAGAAAATATATCTAAAATAAAATATAATTCAAGATTCTGTTTTAAATGTAGGAGGGAATTTAAATTATTAAAAATTAAAGGGAGATTCAAACTTTCATCAAAAAAGATAATTTTATCATGCAAGAAATATTTGAACATTTTGTTTGAAAGGAAATTAAAATTTTGTTTCCTAGAATAAAATTTAGTGTAAATAAGTAAAATAATTTAACTCAATGAAAATAGTTAAAACTTGTTAAAAGAATGCAAAAAGCACTGCAGATGAAAGAAAAGTACAAGCGAAAATTAATGTCTTTAACATTAAAATACATATAAGTATTATTTTAAGTCTTCTGATTGATTTCTGTTTTATTAAGGGTAACATATTAAAAGCTGTCTATTTTATTTGATATTATCAGTCATATTTTTTACCACTTAATTTCAGTTTTGGTGTTTTGAGAATTCATAATATTTCCAAATAATAGAATTGAAAATCTTCAATGGTAATTAAAAAAAATGTTATTGTTACTTTATTATTCATAAACAATTAGCTGATTAAATGTTTCATTTTTTTCATATTAAAATAAATTATGAAAATTAAAGCAGTTATAGAACTATCAGGAAGAATTGAATTTAGTCAAAGTAATCATTTATATAATTTTACATTGGATTAATTGTTTGTTTCTTCTCTATACCACTTTGCTACATTTTCAGGAATGTTTCGAATTGTTTCAGAACAATACAAACAGCTGAAAGGTTGTTGAAACAATCATTTTGAAAATTAATAATAATTTGTTTCTAAAAGCAGCTATATGTCCAAGAATTCATTTCATCCATGTATCATGATAATTAAAATTGTATTTTGTGCATCTGGTCGTTAAGTCTTTTTAAAAATTTACACTATATTCAATTTATGTTCAAAGAAAAACTGAGTGAAATAGATGAAAAACTTGGAATGCATGCCTCTAATCGAAATACATCAGTAAGTAATTATTTTAAATAAAAAGATTACCAAATGTGGGGAGTATTCTAAGCAAAGTATTTTGATTTACAAACTTTCAGCTGCATTTTTAGAGCTGCTGAATTTGGCATTAAATTGAATAAATCTTAATGAAAAACATCTGAAAAATATTACATATATAATGTAGTAGATTTTTAATGCTTGTAGAATGTTGATGCTTCTTGAAATTACTAAACAAAGCGTGCTTATTATAAATAATTATGAAAGTATTTAGTAAATATCTATTTTAACTAAAAAAAATTATTATAATTTAATTTTATATTCCTATATTAGATATAATATAAAATACATTTGAGTTTTATGTTGAAATTACTGATTATTCTGAATAATTGTGATTTTTTCACTTTTTTTTATAAAAATTTTTTGGGAAGCTAATGTATACAAAATATTAGAAATTTATGAAAAAAATTTACTGTATACTAGTGCTACATTTTCTTGTGTATAAAATTCTTCACACAAAATTCTGTAAATTTTTATAAAAATAATTAATTTTGTATGTTTTTTTGCTGCTGTTGAAAAATGTGTATTAGTTTTGGATACTTAATGACCATAGTGATAAGCTTAAAATATTACCAATAATCAGAAAATATTTATTTGTTGCATCATTTCTTGGTGGTGGATCTTTAGCTTAGCCTATTTGGTTGGAAAATTAATATATTTGTGTTAGCTTTGTAAAATATTTCTGCATGTAATAAGAGCTTCATCATCCAAATTATTTCAATTGGGAGGAATTTCTATGATTAAAATAAATTATAATGACAAGCACTAAAGATTTTCTATTTTCTTTAGTTGCAATTTGCAGTGCTATTAAATCACTATATACTTAATCCATACTTTTGTTCTTTTTATTATATCTATTTTTAGGTATGCATTTTTATTTCCTTTTAAGATTGAAATTTTGTAGTGTGAATATAAATTGTTTCCCATTCCTACTTTGTTTTCTTCATGTTCTTGTTGATGATATCCACATATATTCAGTTCATTTTTAAAAGTCGCTATTTTCTCTCTTTGTTCCATTTTAGCTTTAACTCCCTATAGAAATTGTGCATTTTCAAAACTTTACATTTATTATTTTCAATTTAATGGGGAAAATACAACCATCAAATTAAAAATCCTATCAAAATTAAATTCTAATATGTTTTCTAAAATTAACTTCAGCAACTTAGAATATTTGAGATTACGTAACATTTTTATTTTAAGTATTTGGATAGACTTATGAATATTAATATAATATACAGATTAAATAATAAATTTGTTTTCTCTATAACTTTCTATTTTCTCATATTTATAGTGTTATCAAGGATCATATGTTGATAAATTAGTTTTAAATTGACATAATTAATTTATTGCTATAAAGACATTGTTTTTGCATTTTCATTTATTTCTCTTTATAATATCAATAATTATAAGAGAATACAAATATATATACAGGGTGCTCTGTAATGGACGACAATCTCGGAAGATTTATAGTGAACATCAGAAATAGCAAAAATTTGTAATGGAATATTGTGTCATAAATTATGTTAAAAGTGGTGAAAATCGTTATAAACACATGTTCCGATTTCACACTACAACGAAAAAAAAATTACCATGAAAAGATTTATTTTATTAAAAGTAATTGAAGATGACTAGCGCTGCAAATCATTGCAACACGCAAAAACGATTTCCGGACATGCTCGAAAATACTATGCATGCTTTTGGCGTTTGCTTAAGCAATGGCAAATCTGGCGACGAGATTCTCCGCTGAATCCATGATGTATGAACGTGGGAAGGCCTTCCAGAAGAGTGCTTTCTCTTCTATGGGCCTGGAACAGCAAAAAAGTGACACGACTAAGCGATGGTTGCTTTTCGCTTAAGCGTATTACTTCCTGTTTCGCTCAGTTTTTTCCCTCTCTTCGTTAAATTGTACAAAATAGCTTTAAATTTAAAAACAATAAATAGCATCGTTGCACTTTTTTTAGGTGTTGATAATTTTATGTAGAGCAATTACGTTTAATTATACATGAACAACATAAACGCATAAAGTGTTTGAAATATATAATAATTGATTTGAAGTTCTGATATATTTGGCATTAAAAAATTTCAGCTAATTATAAAACTATTTAAGATGGTATTTTATTCTTTCTTTAAAATATTTTAACGGGTGATTTTTGAATTTATTTGAAAGTAAGAAATTTACAAAAATCATTGAACTTTTAACATGAAATTGCCAGAGCCACGTCAGCCATCTGATTTTTTAAAATACAGTTCCCCAAGAAGCAACACGAGAAGACGTGGTTGGACTTTGCCCCTCAATTTAAAATTTTTTTTCAACAATTTAAATTTTATAATTAATATTAATTATAAAATTTAAATTGTTGAATTGTATCATTGCATCTTAAGTTGTATTTATATCCATAAATACAACTTAAGATGCAATGACGATATCCAGTTTTCTTTTTCTTTTTCCTTTACTTTGCATTACTATTTTTGAGCTTGAAATAATTATTTAAAAATATATTAATAAAAACAGCTATGAATTTTTGACTGTGTTCTTCTTTTGTTCATTGACATGTACAGCATATGCTTGCAATATTTAAATCTTTAATTTTACTTAATATTATTTTTTTTAATGGTGATCGTATATTTTCTGAGTGGAGAAAATTTTCTTTTTCTATTGAAATAAGTTTAAAAATTTTGAAGCTTGCTCTTCATCCGTATGTGTCAACTTTCCTTTATCAATAGCAAGCAAATATTCTTTAGTAACAGAGTTTGTCATTTCAAAAAATCAATTCTTTTCCTCACTGATATTAATTTTATGCAGTCACTACATTGGAAATAAGATTTTAAATATACAAAGGAATCAACTTTAATTCATCCATAAAATTATGGAAATCTACCCTTTTTATTTCGAATTCTGTGATTTGGGAGTGGAAAAATCCCTCAAAAATTCTTTTAAATGAAAAGAGCCATATATTTTTTAATGCAGTTTTTACAAGGTATTGATTCTTGTTCTTTTTTTTCTGCTTTCAATGTTTATTCAATGGAAACACTAAAGTTACCTCCACACAGTTGTCTGTATTGACCAAATCTGCCTTCCAGAGGATCGTTTTGATATTTGCCAGTTAAGGCTTCGCTACTAGGAGAAATTTGTAGCTTATAAATAATTCTCTCATTGTTTTGGATGGTATGTTCGAATGAACAAAATATTTCCGAAGTCAATTTTTCCAGTTTCTTTCCTTCTTTCATTTTTTTAAACCTGAAGTAGAAATTTTTTTCCACTTAATTATCCGTTCAATGCATTTTTCCAGAAACAGTAACCTATCGTCACAAATTTTTTCGTAAGGTTTACAATTTTCTCCTATTTTCTTGTAACCTTTATAAGGAGCAGGATCTGACTAAGGCAGGGGCATACGGGGCAGTTGCCCCCGGGCCCCCCACTTAAGTGTAGTAATTTTATTGAATGCCCAATCGAATAGTAATTTTATTTTACGTTTACTTCCATAATGAATGCTCTTTACTACTAAAGTAATGAAGAAAAAGGGGGGCAAAGAAATTTTTGCCCTGGGCCCCAATTGGGCTAAGTCGGGCCCTGATAAGGAGATAAATTAATTCTGCTATTAGTATTACATAAATTGAATTATATGAATCGTTAAATCATTCATTTTTATACTCTGCAATTAATAAGGAAACACTAATGCTAAGGGACAAAGGATTTTAGGCTTAATGTATGCTTCACGTTTAAACTTATAACAAAAAAAAAAACTGTTATTAAGGAAAAATAATTAGTCTTAATTACTCACATGATAATCAAGTGTTAAACGGTACTTCCTTTTAGTAATCCAGAGGCGATATCCTAGAATTTTAACGCAAAAAATGCTCAAAAATCTTCACAATCACAAACGAACGTTCTCTAGGGACAATGGACATCAACTGACAAAGCTGAATATAGTCCATCGCGTAGTTAAAACCGGTAATGGCGAGAACGATCGCTGTTCTTGGTCCTTAAAACTTTTATTTCTCTCTTTGTTCTCGGAGGCCCCGTTTAAGGTGACTCCATGGAGAAAAGTCACATGGATGCAGATCCGGAGGACGAGAAATAGTTCCTGCGCTTCCAGTCCTATTCCTTGGATACTTGATATCAAAGGGATTACATATCTCGTAGGAAAAATATTACTGGGGTACCGTCATTCATGAGCCACGTGCCTTTCTACGCTGCGACCGGTACACTTTACAACGTTTCCTGGAGGATGTGTTGCAGAAAATTGAGGAACTTTTCACCATTTAGGTATTCCAATTGCTAGTACTGCCTCAAGAGATGTAATTGGGGATTCGTAGCCATACATTGACTTAAAACTTCTGTTAAGGCTTCCATGGCATGGAGATTATCCGTCGGCCACGTCATGTGCATTATGTGTGTTAACAATGCCTTCTAATCTCGGATTCTTCATGGAATTTTTTGGACTTTTCGCTTGTTCAACATAGTTTAAGAGACTCCTTGTTCCAATATAATTTTAGTTTCTCTGCGTTATTACAAACAACCCTTTGAGTTTTTTATTCCATTAACTAAACACCAACCATTGATGCTAACCATTTGAACATGAGTAAGTACTGTAATTATGTTAACAATAGGGAAACCAAAGGCAAGATTAATATTTTATATTATTAAATTTGAAGTGAAAAAAGGATTGAACTTCCGAAATTGAAAATGATGGTAATTTTTTCAATCAAACCTTATTTAAGAATGAAAAAGTGCAATTTTTAAAAAGGAAGGTGTGAATTGTGCATTCCTTTTCTATGTTTCAAGATATGTATACTATTTTCACTAATTAAAAATTAACAAACTAATTTTTCATTTTTAGCCAACAACTTATATGAATCACTTGACTGGTTTCAAAAAGAAAACAGAAGGCTAATTGTCTCCAGCGCTAGACTTGAAGAAATATTTGAACACCAAAGTAATATTGAACCTGGGTATGTATTTTATCAGATTTTCTTTATATTTAGTTTAAAATGGGTCCTGATTTGCATGCACACTTCTAGGATATTACATCAAAATAATGCTGCAATACAGTGGGAAATGTTTTTCATTATTCTATAATGTGAATTAGTCTGGCAAGCAATTATAAAATCATTTGCATCTGCTTCAAAATAATTCACTTTTTTAAAATCTTATCTCTTATTAAAATTTTGAATATTTTAAAATTGAGAATTGAGGACTAGTGTGGACCAGGACTAAATGAGGACCAGTGTAATGTTGTGAGAGTGATGGTTGAACGCTACCAACTCTCAGAAACTCATGTCAACGGGTTTTTAATGCTGTTGGAAGAAATATAGAATTTCTTCCATGAGCAGAAGGTGACACTGGTTGCAAAGACCTCATTTTACTCCGTAAAGTTGTGGTATGTTGGATTACATGTAGAAATCTTGTCAGATGAGAAAAGACCAAATGGCAGGTCGAAAATTGTTTCATACACAATTAAGCGCCTGTAGCCTGTATGTCATTCTTTAACAGCTGAACGCATGCCAAGAAGAACAATTGTTGTAATATCATCTCATCTAGATGTCTCATGAATCTTAATTGCACTCTTGAGATGACGATGCATCCTTTCGACTCCATAGGCCTTTGGGTGATAGAGGCAGCAATGAATTCAGTTATTTCCTCGGAGATTATTCAGTTTTTTGAAAAGAATAGATTCAAAGATTCTACCTTGGTCTCTGCAGGATAACCAAAACGAAATATTCAGCCAGATAAGAGATCGACGAATCGTTTCAACAGTCACGTCCGCTGTAGTAATTACTTCTATCTATCTTGTAAGGCGGACAATTTTTGTGAGACATTAATTTCTACTATTCGACGAAGGAAAAGGACATAAAATCGTTGTATATATCCGAAAATCTGGCATCTGGTAAGACAAACGTGTACCAAGTGGTGATTTTGCATGTCGATGAATCTTTGATCTTTAGCAGGGTTGACAGGATTTCTCAAGCACCTTATTTTCCCTCTTCACATTAGGCCACATAAAACGTTGCGTAATCATTTCTGTTGAGTAAGAAATACCAGACGAGAGAAACCATGCTTGTGTTTAAAAACTTGTCTGTGGGTCAAATCCCTGGGAATGAAAGGTCGAGGAACATTTGTGGAAACGTCGCATATAAGCATGATATTTTCTAAATGAAAATATTACTCTTTCAATAATAAAGATGATGAGGTTGATTGAAGAAGTTATTTAAATTCCTCATCTACTAACTGAACTGATGCAATGTCCTTGTAATTGAGAATGCTTGTTTGGAAAATTGAGTCATTTTCGATCCGAGATAAGGTGTGATCTACCAAATTTTCTGAGCCCAGAACATGCCGAATATCTTTACAGAATTGCAAACTAAAATCCAAGTATCTCAGTTGACGTGGCCTGCACTTGTCAGCTTTCTGCTGAAAGGCATAAATAAGAGGCTTTTGATCGGTATAAATCACTAAGTCTCATCCTTCCAATATGTGCCGAAATCGTTTGGTCATCGTATAGATTGCTAAAAGTCCTCTATTGTATGTAGACCAATTATTTTGGAAATAAGCCAGTTTCATTGTCAAGAATCCCAGCGGCTGCCTGGTATTATCGCTATATTGCGTTAGGGCACCACCAACAGCAAAATCGAAAATATCAACCTAAATACTTAATGGTGCATTTGGTTTGGGGGGTGTAATAAACTTACCTGTGCAAGGGCTTCCTGTATGTGTTCAAAAGCTATGATAGCTTCCTATGTTCCTGAGAGAATTTCTTTTGGTTTGGTATTAACTTTTTTCTTTGGACGATTTTTATTCGTTATGCTCTTGAGGAATTTTAATGACTACAGACATCTTCAAAAATCATATGCAAATTGCAGGACGCCGCCAGATGACACCGATAGTACGTCACAATGACGAGATTGTGAGAGAGTGATGTATAAGGAATACAGGCAAAGAAGTAAAATAGTTCGCAAGCATTTTATAAGCATTTAATTGCAATAACCGCATAGTTAGCCGCATAGTTTAATTGCAATAACCGCACACAAAGGACGCATTTGGATGATTTTTTACGTTGTAGAATTATCGGCCGTCTGGAATGTGGGTACCCAGCGGGAAGTATCCGAGAAAATTGGAATCGCCCTGTGTCATCTCTCGGCTTTGGGAACGATAATATGAGTAGACGTTACAGCACAGGTCACCCCACAGTTACAACGCCGACCAGTATTTGACAGTTACTGCCAAAAGGAACAGACGGAGGTCAGCAACAGACCTGTCTCGCCACTTCTCTTCAGCCACTGGTACGACAATTTCAAGGCAGAGCGTGTACAAACGCTTAAGACAGATTGGTCTATATGCTGTCATATGTGGTCCAGTTACTGCAACTCATTGTCACCTGCGGTTTGTCTGGAGTAGACAGCATGCATTGTGGACATCTCCACAGTGTGTTCGTGTGATATTTTTCGACGAATTCAGATTTAGCTTGCAGTCTGATTCTCATATGGAGAGCGCAAAGTACAAAGTTCCCGTTACCACCAAGAGAACATCATTGAGCGATACCGTTACGGTGGTGCAGGATTACTCGTTTCGGGAGGTTTTATTTTGGGTTCCAGAACTGACCTGCATGCTCAAATTGGAACCATAACAGGCCAATTCTATCGGTTTGTCAGTCTGGAACAACATGTAGGTTTGTTTCGAGGCGCCATGGGCGCAGAATTCGTGTTTATGAATGACAACGTCCGTCCTCACCGTGCAAATATCGTAAACGAATGCCTTCAATCGGAGGATATCACCCATATGGACTGGCCAGCATCCTCACCGGACTTGTATCCTGTACAGCATTTGTGGGACATGCTTGGACGACTAGTTGCAGCCCGTCAATCACCTTCACGTCTGCTGGAACCTCTGTGAGCATTACTTGATGAGTGGTGTAGTATTCCCCAAAATTAATAGATAATTTGAAGCTCAGCATGCCTAGGCGTTCTATGGACTGTATTTCATCATTTGAGAGACATACTATTTATTAACCTTAATATCAATCTTGTAATATTAGTTTTTAGAGATATTTTTTTCTTTTTTGTAATTTGCTCCGGGGAGCAAAAAAAATCACAATTTTTATTTATGATATCAAACATATATCACTTTTTTTTTTTTGCTGATTTCCTTTTGTTTAATAAATAGGCTTTAGAAATAAGTCACATTTGTTTTGCTTCTGACTTTCTTTTCCTGAACTTTCATTATCCTTAATTTATGGATATGGGTGCATATTATTATATTGTTTATATATAAGTATGAATAACCTTTTTTATTGATGCATTTCTTTTATACGTATTATATTTGTAAAACAGGTGTCGGTACTTATCACAAATATTTGTCTGTCTGCTTACTAGATTCCATATAAGTATTTTTCTTAAACTGCACCGAAAAATATTTTCCAAGATGTGACAATAACTACTAATTTGAACTCAAAATTTAACATTCCAAACGAAAACATGTGTACAAAATTTACTTAACTTTTCTATTCAATCTCGGTTCTCTTGTGCTATATTAAATGCTATTCAAATACTAAGATAAGACAAATTCTAAGTGCTAATGAGCTAACTGAGAGATTTGAAAGACGTCTGAAGGAATGGTAAATAAGTTGTTTAAAAATAGCAAGCTTGCATTTAATGGTCATTGATTTTGATAAGCACTGTCTGGGATCAATGAATGAGGTTGTAATCATCTGTCTGGTTGTGGAAATAGCGATAAACATTTATAAAGTACATTATTTTAGGCATAAATAAGATCAACAGCAAGATGATCTTTTTTAAACATATATATAATTTATTTATATATTTTAAAGGTTTTACATACTGTTTAAAACACTATTACACTGAAAAATGTTATTTTATATAAAATAAAAGGAAGGAAAAAAATTACTGTTTTTAATTGAAATTAAAATTAAGCAATAATTTTGAATTATTCTAATGTAAAAAACTATTTCAGCCACTCTTTGACTCCTTAATGTAGCATTTAGTGGATGATTTTGATGTCATTATACCCTTAAAACTATCATAAAATAAAAAAAAATAATTGCATTTGATCCAATGATAGAACTGTCGAATCCAGTCCAAGTTTCTAATGTTAAGTTTATGGAAAGAAATTTGATATATTTTCAACAGTGTTGTCAAACATTTTACGTTCGCGCTAGTAAATATAGAAGATAATCTACATAGTTAATATAATAATGTGAACTGAGCCTAGTTTCTAATCAATACTTTCTGTTAAATCGTTTTAAAATAAAACTTAAAAGAGAAGTAAAATACACTTTAACTAAACAAACTTCATAATTTTTTATCAAACAAAGTATTTTTAATCATAAAATTCTTGTTTTCCGAATTTTCCACTGAGAAACAAGTGTTTAATTTTATAATTGAAGGGGAAATCTGCTAATTCAACATTTAAAAGCAGTGTTGGGAAAAACTATAGGGAAATCATTTACTTGAATGAGAAGGTCAAGAATGTAGACTTACAGTGTGACCGAATTGAACGACTCCGTTACAGTAGTGCTGGATTCCTCGTTAGGGGACGAATTATTCTGGGTTTCAGAACTGGCCTACCTCTTCAAATTGGAACCATGACAGGCCAAATCTTTTGGGACGTCATTCTAGAACAACATGTACGTTTGTTTCGGGGCGCCATAGGCTCAAAATTCATGTTAATTTATGACAACGTTCGTCCTTACCGTGCAAACATCGCAAATGAATAATTTCTATCGGAGGATATCACCCGTATGAACTGGCCAGCATTCTTACCGGACTTGAATCCAGTAGAGCATACGCGGGACATGCTTGCAAGACGAGTTTCCGTCCGTCAATCACCTCCTACCTGCCTAGCGGAATTTCGGAGAGTATTGCTTAATGAGTGGTTTAATATTTCCCAAGATCAGATCGATAATTTGATACTCAGCATGCCTACTCGTTGTACGGACTGTGTTATATCATCTGGGAGACATACTATGTATTAACCTTCATACCAACCATATAATATTGGTTTTTGTAAATAGATTTTTTTTATTTGCGTCAAGAAGCAAAAAATTTCTATCTTTATTTATGATATCAAACATATGGCACACTTTTTGCTCTTTATCTTTGGTTTTATAAATAGGCTTTAGAACTAAGTCACATTTGTTTTGCTTCTGACTCTTTTTCTTTTCCTGAACTTGCATTGTCCTTAATTATGGGCATGAGTGCAGTTTAACATGCAAAGAAAACGACATAACTGTTTTGTAGTGGATTGTCTAGGAAATTTTAAAATAGCATCTACTTTATATGATAAAGGTTTTATTCCTAAATTTTAAACTTCTCAAAACTTCATCAACAAAACTTTGAATAGTAGAAGCGTTGCAAAGGCCTGATTGCATTCTAGTACTTTCATACAATCCAAATATAGTGATTATGGCAGTCTTATGAATATTATCTTCGTGAATAAGTATTTGATAAGAAGCTTTTATTAAATTAATATGTCAGAAAATTGTTTTGCCGAGTAGCTCTGAATCAAAATTAGGAATAGAATACTTGTCTTTTTTAATTTGAGCATTCAAGGCATGATAATCTCCAATCATTACTATATTTATTAGGTACAATATATGAAGGAGTTGCCTTGTTGCTTTTAGGACATTTAATAAGGCCCAAATCAATCATAAGCTGAAATTTTTATTTGACTGCTTTTAACCTATCAGGAGTTAATCGTCTAGGCTTGGAAAAAATAGGTGGACCAGAAGTTTTGATGTAATGTTTTATATTGTGTTTGATTTCTTTAGAAAAGCAAGGAGGTTTGACAATTTCAGGAAATTCTCTTAAAACATCGGGAAAGATATTCTCGCCTGAAATAAGTTTAAGGGGATGAACTTCATACGGTACAAGCTTGCAACGAGTATTTAATCTGGTCACGCTATCAATTGCCTGCTTTGAAGATCAGGTGAAGTGTTAAGATAATATAAAAAAAATCATCTGCTATTATAGGTATCGAAACTGATGTAATTAGAAACTGCCATCGGAATACTCTTAAAATCAAATCTAGCACCAAGAGTTTCTTATCGTATACGTTAATGGATGTGTTTGCATTAATTTAGTTGCTGTATATATTCTGTTTCTGTTCTCGGTAAATGATGCAGGGAGTACACTAACATCATATCCTGTGTCGGCGAAAAAAGAAATATTTGATGACCTGTCCTTGATAAATAAGCGACCCGAAACATGCGGCGACAGGAGGTAGTCGCTTTTATTCCTAGCTGGAGGAATTTTTTGAAAAATTGCATGGAGAAATGCATTTTCTTGTTGTTTCTTGGAATTTTCTATGGTATCAACCTACATTTAAGTCTCTAGAAGGGGTAAATAAATGACTGCGTAGATGAGAGCGATTTCTGTAATCTTGCTGCTTGTATTAAATCGAAAGTTCGTCGATTCTCTGATTTCCTGGAGAATCTTTTTTTCGTCGGCTGAAGACAGACATCAGCTGACAGAGGATTTGAAGAGTTTACTTCGAGAATTCGATCAATAATTTCCGCGGTTTTTTCCCCCCACAGTTATTGGTGTAATTGCCAAAATAGAATAGAATTTTGCATTTGTTGTAAGAAAAGTTGTAGCAAAAGTTTTTTTCCAGAATGTTGTGAAGCGGCACGACAATTGATAATCCTTAGTTAATTCTGGAGAATTTCGATCTCCTAATTCCTCACCGGAAAGAAATTTTCGTATTTCTTGTTGCGAAAAATCGCCGGATTTTTGAATAAGATGCGCTTTTATTATGGGTTACAGCATCTGTATTTATGATGACATATCGTATTATAGCAGCGGCTTCCGGCGGCGAATTTCATACGATGAAGGTTAATCTCCTTACATTTTCGTTTATTAGTTTCGGTACACCTAACTCAAAAATTCTTTCACACCTACTGAACTACAGATGTGGATCGCTGAAATTGTGGGGAGGAATTCTTACAGGGCTTACTTCAGTCATGCTGGAAAAACGAAAGGGGTAGTAGCGAAGAATTTTTTTTTCTCATTTTATAAAATTGTTGTTCGAGTCACCATTATGGTAAATAAATCGAAGTTATCAGAAGTATGTATGTTTATGAAGTATATCAGAAGGTTATTTTTTTTAATCAAAATTATTCTATCATTTTTAAATTTCTATCATGGAATCTATCCACTTTTGCCATTTTTGGCTTAGTGCATGAGAAAGATACTCGTTTGTTGTTTGAAAACCTTCTATGTCACGAAAAACGTTTATGAAAGCCTGACGAAATAGCACATCCAAGCTCATAATTTTTAAAGCATTGTTTTATATACCAATATGAATACAGTTAACAGAGAATTTCTTTAGGGATGAATTACAAATAAAGTTTAGTAATTAGAAAAAATAAATTCAAAAAGGCAGCTAAATGATATGAAACATGAATATCGGGACTTTCATTATATGCCTTCAGAGAGGTTCAGTGTTGTGTAAGTCACCTCTCAACTTTCTACCAAATATCTAGAGTTAATGCTCATCATAATGATGAACATTATCAATAATTAAATATCTTTTCAAATATGTATTTGTAAATTGTTGGCATTTATTGCAAATATTGTTTTAATATTTTTAAGAAACTTGGCTTGTGTTATTGTAACTAAAATTATTTTTATCTCTTGATTAACACTTAAAAATATTTATCTTCAAGGTCTACTAAATCTGGAGAGAGAAATGTTTTGGAAAAGAGGCACAGTGTTTTACAAGATGAACTAGCTGAGCTCCACAGACAGAAAGGAGAAGTAGGTGTTAATTTATAAATGTTTTTGAAATCATAAATAATTTATTTGGACCAACTTTGTGTTTTTGTTATCTTTTGAGTAGAAATGTAAATTTTTAACACATTTATTATTTATTTATTTATTTGCTAAAAAAAACTTTATAAAATCCCTTTTTGATGATTTCTTTTGAATTCTTTTTTAATTGATATCTATTTTAAATCATACACCCTTTTTTTGAATCTTTCATTTTTATTAGCTAGTTTTCATTATTTTTTTTATTTGCCAAGTAATTTAACAAAATTATTTTTGTGTGTTGATTGTTCCTGCTTTATTTTTCAACAGATACAACTGAAACTGTGTTTTGCTAACATTACAAAATCTTTGGATTTAAAATCAGCACTTATTATTACATAAAATTTGAACTATCATTAGTATCTCATTTAATTGGTCAAAGTAAAGAGCTTAGCCCTCGGAAGAACTTTCAGTTGTCTTTTAGAATTGTTATTTTTTGTGGGTTTTTTATTCCTACTTTTGGAGTTGGTTTGTTCTTATAGCTTTTGCATTTGAATAAGGATTTTCAAAATTTTTAAAGCCTTTTACTATTTTATGAATTTTTATGTAGTTTTAAATTGAAACAAATCTTCATTTTGGTGAAAATTTGCAAATATAAAGTGATTTGCAATTAAAGTTTCATTGTTTCATTTGTAGGTAAAAAAATGAGATGCATTCATAAAAATGATTTTTGATTTTGTTTTGCTACTGCAGTTATTAGTATGCTGATTTTTTAATGCAAAGCAACATTTTAAAGCTAGCTGAAATGCAGCTAAAGGAACGTTTTTGCTATAATTTTTTTAATAATTCAAAACAAGTAAGGGAAATCTATTATGAAACAATGCAAGACATAAATTTTTATATACAGAAGGACTTTAAAAATACATGTATTGGCATTCCACAAAATCTTTTAATATTTTATTTCATGTTCTGTTTTAGTATTTGTGTGAAAGTAGTTACATGATTGTTACATAGTATTTGCTTCAGAAGAAACTGATTTTCAAATATACTGTAATTTAGTATATGGTTTCTTTGATAGTTTTTGATCAAATACTTTTCTAAAGAAGATAATTTTCACTTCTGCAAAATATTATTGATTTATATTTTTAGAATTGCAAAACTTCATTTTGAATTTTTTAAAAAATCAGCATTTTTTGTCCATTTAATAGTTTTACTGAGGTTTATTAATATAGATAAAACTGATGGAATAATTTGAATACTTATGTTTTGCATTCTTAAAATAGTATTTATTTATATCTAAAGTTAATAAATTTGAAATATATAATTCAAACTTTAAAAAAATCTTTCTTTTTATTAAATTAATTCTTTCAAATCTCAAACTCAAAATGTGAAAAGAGAATATAACTGAAATGTAATATGTTAACTGGATAAATTTACAATAATGAATACTTCAAGATTTATCAAATAAATAGCACATTTCAAATCAAATGCAAGTACTTTTTTATTTTGTATAACTTGTTCTGCTGGATTTTCCGCTTACTATAAAACTGAATCTAAAAAGACTTTATTTGAATTCATATACCATATTCATTAGTCCTTTGTGAATTTGCCTGATTTCCACTGTAGTGACATCGCCGTTTAAGTTGAAAATTATTTGCTCAGTCTTTGAGGTTTTAAAGATTTGGCAAGCATTTGGATGCATGAAAATTCTTTTGATCCATTTCAATAGTCTAAAATCGATTTCTGCATATAGAATTTCAAGTTTGACCTTGATTTCCTCTGAAAATTTCGTTCGTGTACTAAACGAACTTTTTTAACTTACATTAAAAAAATTGTTAGTTTTTAAAATAATATTAGATGTATAGTATTGAAAACAAAAACAGAAGTGGTAAATTGGTAAAGGCTAATTTCGCATTTTTTATATTTATTTTATTAAAAAATATTTCTGCTTTAATTAGGTGAGCAAAAATGAGAATTCTCATTACAAGTTAAGTATCTAAATTTTTGTATAAAAAATGGTTATATTTCTCTTAAAGTTCTGTGAGTTGTTTAATTTTAGATACCATGCTGAGATTTAGTTTGTGGACAAGTAAGTTTATTTAAAATTAACAAATGCTTTTAAGAAAAATTTGTTTTTAACATATTGTTTATGAAGTATGATTCAGGATATAAAATCAAATCGATGAGAAAAGGAACTGTAATTATGTATACACACATTAAAAAACTACAACTCTTGTGAGGTTTCAATGGATATTGCCAATCATAATTTCTAAAGAATTTCAATGACGAAAGTTTAAATGCTGAAACATACAAACTGTAAAAAGTAAAAAAGAATTTCTTAGTTTTGAGCAAAAAGGATGTATCAACCCTTATTCGTGAAAATGCTTACTTTATGTTAGATATTTATACAATTTTATTACATAGTAAAATTTTTCTGTATTTAGAATTATTTTTAGATTTGATTGTTACATTTATAATTTGAAAAATTAATTCTAAAAGAATTTTCAGGATTCAAAAGTTTTTTTAACTTGGTTTTCTGCGTTATATAAAATTTGAATGATGTCTTAGGCACCCACAGTAAGATGTGAGTTATTTTAAAACTAAACTAAAAACTATGTAAATTAGAATATTAAAGTATTGCTTCCTAATTCTCTTGATATTTCTGATAAGTTATACCTGTTGAAAGCTTTGCTGACATTACAACAAACGATTCATTTAATATTAATTATTTTATTAAAAAATATTTTAACAGAAGATCAGGTTATAGCATTGCATATTTACTTGATGTTCATTTTGTTTATTTGAGATTTTCAAATATAGATATAATGGCTTGATTGAGAGATTATCTAACTTGGGCTTACTGAATGATATTTTATGCTGCTTATACCCCCTTTTTTTGCTCATTTTTTATTATTGAAGTCAATGTTATATTATGATTAAATGTGTCCAGTTCAGTATTGCTATATTTTTGCAATATCATTAATTTTTTTTGCATCCAATACATATTTTTTATTGGCAGTATGCTGAACAAGTAATAAGTCTTAGAGCCGCCTTAGATGAAAAGGAAAAGGAAATAACAGAGAAAAAATCCGAGTAAGTTAAATTTTTATAGGTAAAACAGTACTGGACCAGTAAGCTTCCATTTCATTTTATAATATATTTTGTTCTTTAACCTGAAGTCACAAATTTAGTTATTATATTGATTTCCTAACACCCTCAAGACATATTTCCTTGAAAACGGTCCTTTCTTATAGCTAATAGAATCAAAGCATTCCAGACCCTTGAAGACTGTACTAGTTCTCAAATTTTAGTGTTAAATCATTACATAATAGAAAATATTTTAAAATAACAGCAATTTATTAAATATATTTGTAATTGAGGTGTTTAAATTGCTGACACATAGTGTCTGAAAATAGCTCACATAAGACTAGAAAATAAATTTTTAGATTTGGGACTAATATATATACCATAATTTTGGTATATGTGTGGGAGAAAAGATTCCATTCAAAAATTAGATTCGGTTTATTTTACCATGGGAGATTTAATATGTACACCAGGTGAAGCAATGATATTCGCTTATTTGCATCGCGACATAAGAACAAAATGAGATTTTTTATTTCTCTTGGTGCTTTTAATGAGATTCTTTAAGAATTTTTTTTTGACAAATAACTATTAACGGAAGGGAATCTTAGGTATCTTTGAAAGGAATTCGTAAATGTTAAGGATTTTTATACCATCACTGTATGAAAAATGTACAATTCATCAATTCTTTTAGAGCGCTTGTAAGAAATAATTAAATGAGAATGTAGGATTTGGATCAGAAAATAAGATAAAATTGTAGAATAAAGTAACATGGTCTAATTTAAGATAAAAAAAGAAATAAATTAAGATTTAATTTAAGAGGTATTATTACATTATATATTTATTAGTTGGTCGAAAAAAATGGTCGATGAATGGTCGAAAAAAAAGAGACAAATTTGGAACTAACTTTAGTTTATTTTTTTCTTGGAAAGGCAGAGCTTGTACTGGGGTTGACTTATGAAACGCTTCTATTTATATCGAGACAAAAGAAATCGACTGATGATTTTTCTCTTACAATTTTTACTTAAAGTTTCTTAACGATTTTTTTTTCACAAGTGCCGATTCAATAATGAGATTCTTGCGTATATTTGCAAGTTATGCTGAGGATGTTAAAGATTTTTATTCCCTCGGCTGGTACGTGAGAATTCTGGACTTAGTAATTTTTTAGAGCGCACGGCGGAAAAATTAAATGTAGTGAGAATTGGATCAGAAAATGAAGGAAAATTTTAAGAATAAAATAACGTTGACTAGTTCAATATGGAAAATAAGTTCAATAAAAAAATAAATATAGATTAAGAGTAATAAATATAATGTAGGTGCTTCCATCTTAGAGAATGAAACAAAATAGGGAGTGAGACATAAAAGCTGTTAACATTTTGTAACATAAAATTGTAAATTTTACTTTAAAAGCATGGATTAAAGTGCTGGAAACTAATTCATCGCTAGAATGATTGGAATTGTTTTTCTTTTCTTTAATATTTAATGCATAATCTATCATAAATCAATTTCACATTAGTTTTTTATACATTAATAAAATAAAATGCGTGTATTAATATATTAGTCTGTATTCAAATGTACTAAAAAGTTTTTTTTTATGTAAGAAGAATGATAGAAGTGTAATAGTTAGTACATACCATTAACTTTCTTTCTAAAAAGAAAGAATTTTCTTTGTTGATGGTAGAAATTAGCTTGGTAGTTTAGATAATTACCATGCCAAGGTCTAACAAATTGACTTTTCTCCCTCTATATATTGAATGCTATATATTTATTTCTTAATTTTTTTATTTTTATATTAAAGAATGCAATAAAAATTGGAGTATAAATGACTTATTTCAATATTGTGTTAATATTTCTGTAACTAATGAGTAGTAATGGAAAATTTAAACTGCGTTGTTACCTTTTGAAATATCAATTGCAGAATTGTAAATAAAATATTGTAAACAAGGAAATTTATACATTTGACTTAAGTAAGAAGTCATTAAATAAGTTTTGACTTTTCTTTTGTTTGAAACTGAAGCTTGCTGAGGTTTTTAATAGAGATTTTTTCATTATGTATTACGAAATGTATTTAATTTGTAGTTTCTGTTTATTAATGAATCTGCATCGATATAATTTCGCATGTTCTGAAAAGGAATTACATTTTGAAAGAAAAAAAATGACTACATATAGCGTTTCTTCCCCTTCTTTTTTTTCTTCTTAATAGCATCACCTCAAAATGTGGAATAGTTTTAAATGTTTTGATTTTTTTCATAGAAATTATTGAAAATTATTAACTCTATAGAAATAATATTATTATAATGTATTTTTAGAATTCGGGAACTGAAACGATCCTTGACTGCCACAGAAGAGCTTTTGAATCAAGTTCAAATTAAATTGGCTGATACAGAAAGTCAACGTCAAGTAAGGATCTTTTGTTTCTATGTTGTCTTATGAATATGCAAAATATTTTGCAGATGAAAGTTATGTGAGGAAAAAAACTTATTCTTCCTAAATAGAAACTTTTAAGAGTCTTAAAAAATATTAAATCTGTAGCATTTCTAAAAGATTTAAAATTAGAAAATTTCATTATCTATTTATATGCATACTATAAATCTTCTGTAATGGAAAGCTGCCCAAAGTTTAAATTTAATTTGCTTTGATTTCCTAACGATTGGTTTTTTGAGAAGATTTCTGAAATCACAAAGTGTCCGCTTAAAGTGATGCATAAGTAAATTAGATTTAATAATGAATTTTATTTTTTATTCTTTTAACTAGAATACAATTAACTTTTTGCTTTGAATAGAATTCTCCCTTTTAATTGTGTGAAGGATCATATGCATCTTTTGCTGTCCATCTACTGCGGTTATTAATGCACTTTTGACATTAACTTTCATAAAAATATTAGAATTATTAAATGTACTCGTTTAAGAGATTTATAAAGTCAAGATACTTTGATTTTCTCATTTCCTCAATTTAAAAGCCACAATGAAACTTTATAAAAAGTTTAATATTCCTTTATTTTATAAAAATCGTTGAAATCATCTCTTTCCTTCTCAAGAAAAAATTGTGTTCAAATTAGCTGCTAAAGTATTTTAACTTCTAGCAGCATGTATAAGATTTAATTTAGTCTTGTGTTTAATTCATTTAAATGGCTTTCATTTTCTCTCTTCCTCGCCCAACTGGGATCAAAATCTAAATTCTCCATCATTTCAAACCCTGTGCAATAATTTGTTGTAATAGATATTTTGTTATATCTAGAGGAACCGAATCGTGGTTTTTATTCCAAGCACAGTACTGATTCCAATGCAAAAACATTTTGTGCCCTGATTAGTGAGAAATTTGCCATCACAAACTTTTACCATAAACTTATAAGAAATTTCTTCAAAACCATAGATAAACATAATAAAAATGTCCCATTATTTTGAAGAAGAATTTAAGAGATATCCTAGCCTGCTTACACCTAGCATTACAACCAATATCTCCTTTTTCTTTTCCAAGGGCTTTCTAATCATGGTATTTAGCAGGTTAACTACTTCAGTGTGGTTAAAAAAACCAGATTATTTCAAGTAATGTGGCAATTTTTTAAAAATAAAAGTTTGTTAAAATTTAATGGGAAATTAATAAATTCTATAGTAATGAAATATTCAAGTTAATTATTGCAAAAAATGTTTCACATTCTCATGAAGTGAATAGTCATATCATTTCCTTTTTACCAATAATAAAACATTGAAGGTTAAAATTCTTAAGTTCAGGGCTCTGCATTCTTTCATTTTCAAAGTGGACTTATTTTTATTAAATTTGAAATATCCTTTGGAGAGCTGATGTCCCATTATATTATTGATTTCATTCGAAGTAACAACATGAAATGATCTTAATCTATGATAAAGTGTTAGTTTTTTGCTACACAAAATCTTTTTCAATTTACTTCTTCAAAGTTTAATTATTGCACAGATCATGTTAATTTTACATCTATCTATTTGAATCATCCTTAATAGCATTTTCTATAAAAAAAATGCACATTTAAAAAAATTCATCTATAAATATGCAGGCCTGATCAATCTGTTTTGTGATATTTTTCATCTGTAATCTTTTCACATATATTTCTATATTTAAATTATTTTTGTTTGGAATTTTTTGTTAATTATTTCCAAAGCTTCAAAACACATATAATCAAAACACTTTTCAGAACGTTTTCGTTTTAGCGAATTTTGCAAAAGTATACTTTTGGGTTGGGTGTATAATTTGGCATTCAAAATGCATTTTTAATATTTTGATAAATCTTTTTTAATAAGCATGAAAATTTAAAAAACTTTTTAAATGTTTAAATCTTACAGTTCATTAAAGATGAATATGCAGCTTTACAAATTACCTATGCAAGTATGGATGAGAAGAAACAAAAATTGGAAAAAGAAAATCAAGAACTAATTACTCGTTTGATTCAATTAAAAGCAGAAGATGCTGATCGAATGAATGAAGAGACGGAGTTATTTATGAGGTTTGGAAGAGTTTTAATTTGATATAAGTGCAATAAATATTTGTGCTTGTTTAAATTTTAATATTAGCACAAATATATATTTAACCATTTCTGTGTAAGATTTCTAATTTCCTAAAAATTGCATGTGTTTGATAATTTATTAACATTATAACAATCTGCTTAGATATTATGCTTGTATTTTCATTATTAGTATAAGAGTGTTTTTAATATAGTCATAAAATAACTATCTGTATCCCTTACTTTTTGGTGCCACTGTGGAAGAATGTTATCAGAAAGCAATGTTTTAATCAAAGCTTGTGTTTATGTAATAAACTTATTATTGGAAATATAACATATAATTTGAATTAATAAGAAATAATAATAAGAAGAAGAATTAATAGAAATAAAATAAAATGAAATTCATTTTCTTTTGTGAAGTTCCTAAGCTAAAGCTTAAATTAATGAATATTACTTCACCCTAATGTTTCTTTTTGTTAATTGAAATTGTTTGGATTTATTTTTCCTATCATAGTTATGAATAAAATATTTAATATGAGCAAATGTAATTTTTTAAAGCATTTTATTTACTCAAAATATGAAAAACAAGATATATATATCTCAGAATGAAGGGGAATCAAATGTTTATTATCTTATCATTTCCAATTTGTGAATTTTGATATTGTGAATATAGTTAATTTATATTGGAGTTTTCACTCCCCTATTAATATTTTAGCTCGTAAATGAAAGTGGGAGTGAAAAAATTTAATATTTAATGTTGCACTCAATAAAAGCAAAATGCTTTTGTGTGATAATCTGAGCAATATGAGAAATGAAGGCAGATGCATGCACAATATAAATTTTCATTATGCTGTAATCTTTTTTGATCTTGTAATTTACTTCATTTTTATCTTCTATCACAAGTTTTTTTTTTTACTAACAATTTTTTCTAACACAATTAATTCTACTGAATTGTCTTGTATTAAAAGAGCCAATATGAATTGTTTTAAAAGTAAAATTGCAATTGCATGTAATGCATATGTGCAAGATATTGTGCTTTACGTTTCTTCTCTCTTGTATAAATTATTCAACTTTTTTAAAAACAAAGAATTTTGAATATTTAGGATTTTTATGTTTATTTTTATGTTTTACTACATGCTTGGTATTTTTCGAATATTTCTGTGAAGTAGTTGAGTATTTGAAATGATTTCTTTCCTTTCAACCAAATATTTATAGTGGATTTAGTTCTGTTTGATATATAATTGCTTTTAAATACGATTATATAATAAGTAGATACAATAATTTTTCTCTTATGTTTGATTTCTGAGTTTGAATGTTTATCTAAGTATATTGATTCACTTTTTATTTCATATTTTGAAGAATAAGGTATCAAGCTGTATTCTTTGTAAATGGCGTTTTATAATTGTTTTTTTAAGTTTCATTTTTCAGGAGATAATATACGTTGTTTGCCGGTTATTGAAACAATTCATTGCAATTGTTTTCTTATATTATATTGCTTTCTTTTTTGGTTCTAAGTTTCTGTTATGTTTTTTAGCTTCTAATGTGTTAATGTTGATAAATATGTAAAACATTTGTTAGTGAATAAATGTAGTTTGCTATGCATTGTTTCTCTTTTAATTGTAGTGTTTTAGATTAACACTAGATCAAAAGAATTTGATTGTGCTGAAATATTTCCTTGTAAATTACTCTTCTTCGTTTTAAAAAAATGGGACGATCTTATTTATTTGCTGTATTAGAGCTGGAGTATTCGATTTTTAAAAAATTCTTCCACCCCCACACAGCCGAAAAATTTCTTGTAAAATATTCTGTTTCATTAATTTATTATTAAAACAAAAAAAATCATTTAATATATCAGCTAGGATTTTCCATACAGTTGTTTGAGTTGAGCGGCAATTCTCATTTTCCATGAATTATTCTCATGAATCCTTATTTCTAATCACTCCTCTATTTTAAAAAAGCTATGAAAATTCCTATTACATTTTATAAGGAGTGAGTGTTATCAGTTAACTTTTTTAAAAATAAACAAGTTAAAATTCTTCTTTTCTCCTAATGTTTAATTAACTATATTAAACAAAATATTGTGATGTCATTATAAATGCAGAGGTATACAAAGTTTCTTTGAATTTTTTTAATAATTCGCTGTTTTGCATTTGTAACTGAAATTGTATCAAAATTTCTTGTGTGTAAATGAAATTTGAAGTGATAGATCTTTCATAGATACATAGCCACAATTCATACTTGAAATAAAAATAAAACTGTGAGATCAAAACTAAACTGATAAATTGAAACGTTAGAAAATCTGATATATTTAAAAGATACTTAATGAACAAATTGAGAATCTAGAAATATATTCACAACCTAAAAGTGTTGAAATTTGCAATTTTTTTAATTTAACTTAGTTGAGAAGGGAGATTCAGTACTTGAGGTAAAATTGAGTTATTGTTAGATGTTGAATTACATAAAAATGTTCAGTTTTTTAAAAGGTAAATATGTATTTGAATATCATAAATCCTCTAACATTGTTCTAAACTAATGGGAAGGGGGATTTCTGATTTCTCACACAACTTAGAAGTCGGCTTAAGAGCCAATATTATTTTATATTGAAACTCATCTGTTTTTTTACTATGTCTTGTTCAGAAGATATCTTATTGACAAGATTTGAAGTGCACTAAGCGATTTATTTGACTTTTCATTATGTTATTGTTAATGTGTCTTGGTTTTTCTAAAACAGTGGGGAAATATTAAAGCTTGGCACATTTATGTTTTGCCATTTTAACTAACATCTGATTAAACAGACATTGATATATAAATCAAGTTAAATTAACATGCATTTAAATTGTATTTGCAATATAATTAGGATTGATGGATTAATTTTGATGAATAACGAGTGAATAAATTTAAAAAAAATAAAGAGCTTACCTATATTCAATTTTAACTACTTATTTTTATAGCTTCATTTACAATCAGTTTTTTATTTCTATTTTATCTTAGTTTCTTTGGCACTGTAAAGAAAGACCAAATCAAATGTTCTAAATATATATATTTAAAAATTATTATTTTTGTGTTATACAGTTCTTTGAGCTTTATTGTTCTAAAACAATTCTTTAAACATTTGTATTTTAATATTGCTGCATTGAATTACCAAATTTTGAAATTCAAAAACTAAAAGTAAGATGATTAATTTTAAAAACACAAATAAGCGAAGTATTTAATGATTTCAGGGGCCCTCTGAATTCTTGCTTGCATTGATTAACAGTGATGTCTCCAAGAGGTTAGACAATAGGAGAATATATAGATTGGAAAATTCTTATAATGAACATTGAATCCTTTCCTTCAGAAATATGCTAGCATCTAATTACAATCGTCCTTCCTATGTGAGCTAGTACATTTGAAAAATAACCTTTAATTTTATATACTCTCATATATATATGTTTTTAATTACTTTTTATGAAATTTTCTAAAATTTTAATAAAAATTTAGTTAATATTTTTCACAAAATTGATTGTATTTTTTTCGCAATTTTAGTAGATTAAATGCACTGGCTAGATTGTTTTGCCAATGTTCCACTCATATATCTTATCCATTAATTAGTTTTTTGAAATATTTTTAAAATGCAGGGAAACTAAAGAAATGTTTCCCCCCTTTTGGAACTGTGAATCCTCTAATGCATGCTTTTTCTTGTTTTACAATGCATTCCAATCTTTTTAAATTTATTTACTAAATCATTAGCTATTTTTAAAAGAACTTTTATTTTCTACTGATGGAAAGCTATATGATAATTCAATGCCTATTATATATATAAAAAATCATTGAAATGCAATGCATTCACAGGAGTACTTCTTTTAGTTCTTACAGACATCTGAATTACTGTCCAAATCAATTTTACTGGATTGATTGTAAGTAAATCAATTGTGTATTCATCCTTTGGCCACAAAATATGAAAGGAGTACATAATATGTATTTAATGCAAACAATTGCTAAATTTTATTAATGTGGGCTTTGAGGTTATTACACCTGTGTTAAAAATATTAATTCAGTTATTAATTGCAAAAATTTTTATTTCACGGCTATTTTAAATCAAGCTGCAGTTTGTAGCTCCGTGTTAAAATGTGATTATGCGGCTACTAATAGTTTTAAAGATTGATTCAATTAGATTATTTCTGTAAAAGAAAGTAGTCAAACGTGTAAAAGTTTTTCATGTGTATATTGCAAGTTAAAATCGTAAGTTTGGTTTTGTTATTAATTTTTTTTGAGTGAATATTCTACTACATTCTTTCATAATTATGAGATATTCATAAATAACGTGAAGGTTGTGATTAATGAAATTAATCTTCTCAACTTAAATGGGCTTTTCCTTAGATCTTAAATAGAAAATGTTTCCTTGTGCAAAATTAAAATGAAAATTTTTATTTTAGAAAAATTGTTTTGTCACTTAATGGAATACTTAAGTGACATATGTAAAATTAAGTGAGTTCTTTTTGTTAACAATTGCAGTGTGTGTGTGTGTGGCTAGTATTAGATTATTATTATAATGTAGTCTATCATTTATTTTTTATTCAAATGTTGTGATAATGTACATATATTTGCTATTCTTTCCAAAGCATTTCAGTTGAGTTTGGTTTTTTCAGGCAATGTATTAAGAAATTAAATTTACTGGTAATCAGAATTCTTTGATGATTTTTTTGAAAGAAAAAAAAGTCATATATATTCTTGCTATTTGCATCGGTTTAAAAGGCAATTATATTCGTTTAACGATATACTTGGAGACTTTCTGATAAGTTGATTAGTAAGCTTTCTAAATATTTTTATTGATTTGTTAGAAACGCTTTATGTTACCTTTTTTTAGCATTCTAAGTTTGCTTCTCTTTTTCAGGAAGAAGCAAGCTAAATTGCAAAAAGAATTAGAAGAAGCTGCCAAAGAACCTGTTGCTATTGATACTAACAAGTAGTATTTTCCCGAAATGTTCATTATTTCTGAGAAGAATTATTGATTTTTTGAGACTCTGAGAAGAATTAGTTAAATTTTAAATATTAAGTAATATAAGATTCATTCTTTAGAAAAATATAAGAAAGCAATCAAACACTTTCTGTATCTAGGTTTAGTTCTACAGAAAATAAATATTTTAAGACATATAATGTCCTTTCATACGCAAATTCGTGTGATGGAATAGCTGCTTTGACCTTTTCTGTATTGATGCATTTTCCCTTAATGTATATACATTATAATTTCAAAATATCTGCTTTTTATGATAATAAATTTGCAATCACTAAAAAAATTTCGGCCTCACTCTTAACTTCTTGGTTGCACGTACTATTATTTTTTCGTAGTGATCAAAGCATAGCATTAGTAAATTCCTTTCTAAAGCTGTATAAGTTTAAAATACTTTCTCAGAGTCTTATTCTTCCTGTTCTCTGCCTTTCTATTCGGTTTGTTACGCGGTGTTCTCCAAGGTTTTTACTAAAAAAATTTGATGATATATAAAATTTGGACTGTTTCCTGATAAGCCTGACGAATATCCTCGTCTACTTCAAATCATAGAAAGCTTTACATGTTTATAACCTATAATTATAATAATGCCTTATAAATTAGAATATCATCCCTATTGTTCATATTAATTTGTCAAAAATAGCATTTAAGTCTTGATATTACTTTTGTGAAATGATCGATTAAATTAGACATAATACGTTTTTTTTTAAATTTTTCCAGATTAATCGTTGCCTTTTTATTTTTTTTAGGATAAAACAAACTCTTTGTTTAGATGCTATTGTGCCAAGAAAAGTCCAGCATAAATTTGTAAGTGTCTTATTTTATTACAAGTGCTTTAAACGAATATATATATATATATATATAAAAGCAATTGCATATATTTTAACTTTAGCTTCAAGCGCATTTTTGTATTCATTAAAAGTGTTGAATATTGTATATCAAAAAGGTTTTTGATCTTAGTTAATGTCAGTTTTTTATGTTACTGTGAAAAAGTCTTTGTCCAATTTGAGAATATAAAAAATTTAGGTTATGGTGCATTCTTCCAGTTCCTTAAGTTGCCAATAGAATCTAAATAAACTGAGTTTCTTAAATAGTCTCTATCTTTAGTTAGCATTGAAAGTTACAAAGAGGTTTCAAATTTACAAATATAGCATTTCTATCAAATTATTTTATAAAGAATATCTCAATGTCTGTATCCTTCAGTAATGTCTATCTTTTTAAATTTGTTTTGTTATAGTATGTTTTGCAATGATGATTCTGTTTAAGAACTTTGATCGCAGCTTGATTTACCTCTCCAAGTAGTCCTATTTTAGTATTGCCACACTCTTACCCTTTCCAAAGTACGTTTTAAATTGTGTTGTAAATTAAGGAGAAATATAAATTTTGGAAAACTATTTTGATTACTACTTTGAGAAAAACGAAGATAAGGATATAAAAGTAAGACTATAGTGTTTATCTTTTGCCTTTTATTAAAAAAAACAACAACTTTTATTAGCCTGTTGTATAGAATTATAGTATTGAAAATGATAAAACAAAACTCCTTTATCAGTTCTTTCATTAATTATCGAACACTAAAGTCTTAGCTATAATCTCTTGACAAAACCAATTGCTATTACCTGTAGAATATCAATTAGTTTACCTTTTTTAACCTGTATTTTTCATTTACCTTAATCTATATTAATAAAAATGGACCTCGAAATGCGTTGCTAAGCGCAAAACTAGAGAACGGCTCGACCAATTCGGCTAATTTTTAAAAAAATATTTTCGTTAAGACACGAGGATGGTTCTTATGGAGAGAAAAAAATGAAAAAACTGCGAGGAAAATAATTAAAAAGGCACTTTTCTTACTTTCCCGCCAAAAATCTGCATTTCCTTCCCCCACACCAACTGAGTAAGATAGCAGGAAGTAATAAATTATGATTTGTTTGGAAAGAAATACGCGAAGTCAGTTGGTTTTTATTCATAGATAACGGGATGTTTAAAAAAGAAAGAAAATAGTTGCTTTTATTATTAGTCTGTATGAATATTTAATCTATGCCTGCTCAAAATAAAGTCTGGGCAGGGAAAAAAATTTATAACAAAGCGAAAAAAAGGTTTGTAAAAAGAAAAGTAGTGAAGAAAAAAGGAGAGAAAAAAAAAAGGAAAAGAAATGAAGGGTGTGTATGTGTCACCATTATTTCGTCTGTGCGAGGCATTTTCCAAGCTGTTTTTAAACTTTCGCATTTCTTGAAAACCAATTGTGTCTTTATTTGTTTAGTGCGTTTACATTTATGAAAATTAGAATCTCCTTATTCTCTAAAAACGTAGAATTTTAGACCTTTCCCTCCACCATTTAAGTAAAATATCAATTCTGGGACAATCATTGCTCGGATAGAAAGAAAAAGATGAGTAGTACAATGAACAGAACATCTGAAGAAAATAATACTATAAATGAATTATATGATTATCAAAATTTGTTTGGTTTAAAAATATTTTGGTGAAAAACCTGTTATGAGACACACCTACATAAAATATTATATGAAAATTTTAGCGAGCATTAATACTGGCGAACCGACTGGTCGCCAAAGGCGGCTAGTTATATATAAATTTCAAAAGGTTAAAAAGATTTATTAGAACTGCATTTTATATTTTAATGAATATTCAGTATTGGTTATTGTTTTGAAATTATGTACCACATTTAGATAGCTCATGATGGGGAAGTTAATGCTGTTGCATGGACTCATTCAGATATTAAGTTTGCTACTGCTGGTGGTGATCGCAAAGTAAAAGTGTGGGATTTTGTTTCAGGTAATTACTGATTCGGTTATTATATTGATCAAGGTCTTTTCTTCCAGAATAATAATAATAATTTTCAACCGCATCGAACTTAAACAGAAGATAATTGATTTTCTACTTGAATAGTACAATAATCGGTATTTTATGGAACATCAGAGAGTACTTCTGAAAATAAAATTAATAACCTGGATTTTGAATGCTATGAATAGCACTTTTATTGCTTAGCATAAGGAAAGATTTCGCTGCTGGAAACAGATTTTTACAGCAATAGATCTGAAGTTTATTGCATTTGATGTTAAAATACGAATTGAGTTAATCATGAAATTAAAAAGAAAAAAAATAAGATATCATTAAATCAACACTTTTCACTGTAACATGTTATAGATACATACCAATCTCTCTATATATACATAATATAGTTAAATATATATAATAGTTATTATATAAGTAGAGATTTATTTAGTGACCATTACCATTCCACTGTTATACCGAACGCACTCAGATTTTAATTTAGTTTTATTATATTGTAATAGATGGATGTATGGATTCTACTAATCCTAAGTGCTAAGTCACATGACTATACGTTTTAGTAAAAGTTTAGCTGTTGCCATTCGCACTGGTTCTCTCTCGAGTTGAGAGATTTTCGTCTCCGGTAACGATGAGTTCAATAATCACAATTAGTGTTGAATTGTGCATACATCTTGTTAAGCTTCTCCCTTTGGTGCTGTTTGAGTATTTTAACTTTAATGCAATTAACCCTTCTTGTCTTAATTGTTAATAACCTGTTATTTTTTTTCTTTCCTCTAAACAAATTAAATGTTACCTCTTTTCTTAATCAGTACCCTAGATAGTGATCCAAATGGGATTGGATGGGCATTTTGTCCTACCCAGACCTATATATATATATATATATATATATATATATATATATATATATATATATATATATATATACTGACATGATTGTAACAAACATTTTGTAAAGTAGGATTTTTTTTTGTTATAAAAATGCCCATACAGCTGCCTTTGGATTTCAATTGCGCTATTTTTTAACCATATTCCTTATTCGCTTTTTTTGGCATGATGTTACTAAATTGATATATTCCATTTCCCATAATTGAGCGGTCACTTATACTTGTATTAAACTGACGATACTAATGCAGGAAAAAGCAATTCAATAAATATGTAAAATATGAGTATTTAGGTAATAATAATTTAGAAAATGATAAAAATAATAATGGAAAGGGGTGAATTCAAAAACGTGTTCTGATGAAATTGCATCCATGATTAGCGCAACAAGAAGATATATTTCCTTCAGATCGTCTCAACGTGAAATTTCGTCTGTGTAATCTTAAAGAAGAGGAAATAGCTGAAGGAAGTTAAATTAAAATTCCTTTTTATTTCAGAGAATATCAAATATTTTCATTTAAAACTAAATTTTATTCAAATTTATCGACCTTTAAAATTACATTAAGATATTTTCAGGACTATTCGACTGAGCGAAATTATATTCTATTTAGCTTTTACTATACTGTCAAGTGATCCTGTCTTTGAACATGGTTATGGTTGTTATATCCCCAAAACCAAACTTTAAATAAAATTCCATTAAATAAAAGATAAATTCAAAAGGTTTTATAGTTAGATTTTGAAGCCTTTTATGTACTTCAAGTTTGTTATTTATACATAATATTATTTAACACATTTCTTTTTCTCTTTTCTAGGCCAAGCAATTTTAAAAGGAGTTGCCAATGAAAGTAATTCATCTGTTCATTCTGTTGATTTTGATGCTGAGGTGCGAATCTGGATGTTTCTCATTTTCTGCCTTCGCTTTATGTACATGCTGTCCGAGAAAAATGGATTTAGTGTTTATGTCTTTGAATATTATTTTTTAATAATATTTAACCTTTATAAATTTTATTTCAATTCTTTGCACAAACGTATAAAAATATCTTCGCATAAAGATTAATAATAAATGGATTCTTAAAAATAAATTTTAATATGGCTTTCATTGTGTGTAAGTGCCAATTGATCACATATTCTTTTTTAGTTCATCTACTAATGCATAAAAATTAATTGTACTCTCTATAGAATTCTCAGATATATGTTTATTTCGGAATTAAAATACAGGGTAAGTCAAAATGAATATAGCGATTACAAACGGCTATAACTATTTAATGAAAAAAGATATATCGATAAGATTTACACAGAATGTAGACGGAACTTCAAAATTTATTAACGTAAAGCGCACGTGCAGCCAAGCGGATGCCTGCGCATGCGCGAAATCGAACTTCGCAACGACAAGAAACCTGTTCAGCGCGGCGTCTCATTAGTGGAAATGGCTAGTCCCGTGCAGAAAGCATTCTCTGTGTTGGAATTTCACAGTTGCCGTTCTGTTTTTACAGTGCAGAGAAAATTTCGTCAGCGGTACAATGAAGAACCTCCAAATGCGAACAACATACGCAGATGGCATCGGATGTTTGAGGAAACAGGATGTTTGTGCAAAGGAAAAAGTAGCGGAAGGCCACGTGTTTCATCGGAAAACGTTGAAAAAATTCGCGAAACGTATCAACAAAGCCCACGGAAATCGACGTACGAAGGTAGTAGGGAAGGTAGTAGGGGTTAATGAACAAATGCTTCAGAATGTATGGCGTGAAATGGAATACCGATTAGATGTTGTCCGTGTGACCAAGGGA